>BHFT01053261.1:0-14976 GCA_004320025.1 Laticauda laticaudata | reverse complement strand
AACCAACGGATGGCAAGTGTTTTTCTCTGTTTTACATCCTCTTTCCATCCGTTGGTGCAGTGTGACATGGGCTTAATATATACAGCTTAGAAATCATTTTTAATGACTGCAGAATAAAATCAATCTTAGACATTAACTGATCCATCATAAAAAAGTCTATGAAATCATTTGTCCTAGTATTAGACTGTAGATATGTTAATTATAACGGACATTTCAAACTGATTATATGCACGATAGAAAGTAAACAATATACAGCACAGTGTGATGAGAACAAACTACAAGGTCCAATTTCACTGGGATGAGCTGAAAATAAGAAGCAGGTTTTGCCTACTGGGAATTCAGGAGAAAAATTTGATATAGAGAAAGTGATTAATGTTGTTAATGAACCCCTTAAAAGAAGCAATATATGTAAAACTGCAATCAGGATCTTGAAAGAATGAGAAAAAAATTACTCCAGGCTGTTAATCCCACAATTGAATTAACACTACAGATAGTCCTCATTTAGCAACCCCAAATTACTAAAGACTGGCAATTCAGTCATAAAGCAAAGCAATTGCTAAGTGAAACTGCAACTGTGCTTATGACTTATTTCAGCTTCCTTTTGTTTTGCAGGCTTGCAAAGGTCATAAATATGAGGATTGGTGATAACAGTTACATTTTCATCACCATCTGAACTGCAAACAGTAACTGAACAAGGCAGTTGCTAAAAAAGCACTACCTGTAAATGGTTGATCCATGGTTAAATTTAACCCAAAAATAAATTGAAGTTCTAAGGGATATGCATGCCAAATTAAATATGTAAATATAAATATTGCATGCATGTTAATATATAAAGATATAAATGTTTGTCTGATGTCTATCAAATATATTCTGTGTGTTTGTGTGTATATGCATATCCAAGGGACATATGTGCTTCATATGAATATATGTTTAGGAAGAAATATTCTGTACTCTAAGAATTCTGTACTTTGTGCAGGAGTTTAATGAGTCATTCTTTCCAGTAAAAATTTCATCTCGGTGTGGCTTCTATTTACAATAAATAAACTGTTCTGAGTTTCTTCTGTCTCAGAACCGATTCCCTCAGAGATCTCTCAAGTAGGATCCCTCCCTCAGATGGAATTCATTTTAAACATAGCCTGCAGCCAAATCTTCAGAGAGAGTGGGGCAGTAATCCAATAAGGAAAATATCCAAATTTGAATCCTCAGTTCTACATATATTGGAAGATTTTTGTACACAGGTACAAAAATAAATAAAGAATGGTAAACTTTTCAACTTCCAGAGGGTGTTTTCATCTGAGATAACATTGTTTTGTAAAACTGTCTGAGCAGACTCTTCAACCATGAAGTGAAGTATACTTCCAAAGCACCGTATATATTTAAACAAATACACAAACTTTTCCTTTTCCTTTGTAAAATGCTGGTGGCAACAGCTGTCTCTGCAGAAGTCTTATTCAGCCTATTTTTCTCACTCTCTTCGTTGCGCTTATTTCTTTTTGCCAACTTAGCCCATGTGAATCCAGTCTACTTTTCTTCCACTTGGCTCTTCAAATGTCCATCTTCCATCCACCTGTAATCTGGTGATTTCCTGACTGATGAAATTTGCCAGTCTATCTATCTTTGTGCTGGCTGAGTTACCAACTACCAACTTTAATCCTTTATTTATTGCTTAACTGAACGACAGCTTCTGGGTTACACAGGCTTGGGTACCAATGCTATATAATATAGTGGTAGAACTTGTTCATACAGAAAATTCCTTGGATTAATTGTTACTCTTTTTAGGTAAAGAGATTTTATAGAGCAAGGATGAGAAGAATCCCTCTTGAGATTTTCAAAAGGTATTCTGTATGGTTTTGAACTAAATGACCAACTGACTGTATGATTTCACATTGAAATAATACTGATCTAAGCTGCACAGCAATTAAGTTGACCTCAGCTAGACTTAATTGGGCTTAGTATGATATCCAAGCCCAGATTAATGGCTAAAGCATAGCTAAATTACAATTAATTACAATTTTACCTCTATTTTCCTTTTAATTTAACTTAAATATGTATGTTTAAAAGCTGCATTGGCGCAGTGGTTAAAATGCAGTACTGCAGACTACTTCTGCTGATCACCGGCTGCCAGCAGTTTGGCAGTTCAAGTCTCACCAGGCTCAAGGTTGACACAGCCTCCCATCCTTCCAAAGTGGTAAAATGAAGACCCAGATTGTTGGGGGAATATGCTGACTCTGTAAACCACTTAGAGAGGGCTGTGAAACACTATAAAGCAGTATATAAGTCCAAGTGCTATTGCTATCTCTGTTATTTCCTGATTCCAATTTCTGGTCATAGGAATAGAACTTCTTGGCATAGAGCAAAATTAACCCACGACATCTCGCAGCCTTCTATGAGTAAAATAGGGACAACAGAGTGGGATGGCTCAGTCTTCCTCTATGTAATGCAGGATAGCTACAACTCTGATCGAGCCACCATGACCACGGACCACCATAACAAATCAAACAAAAACAAACTTCTAGAAAGTTTTGAATAGTTGGTAGTATTATGCACAGTTATGCATGAAGTCCCTCTCTGACCATATTGCTTGAACAACCAAATAATCAGATGGTACAGGGAGGCTCTTGATGCAACCACACAAGACCTCCAAGGGGACATAAGAACCTTCAAGAGAATGTTTTTGCACAGCCCATATGGCCAACTATAAGAAATGTATCAGAGATATTGATCAAATAAATAGGAGGACCTGAGTATTGTGGCTAACTATAATTTGGAACGACATTTGAAATACCCATGAGGAAACTTACCTATGGTTTGTGCTAAAACAGTGAATTATGCTAAACCAAGCAATAACTATGGAGTTTTCTATATATCACTCTACAGTGTAAGAGAAAAAATCCCACAAAGCAGTCAAAAACTTGATAGGGGCACATTTAAAAGGAAAGTCAGAATTTAATTTTAGAAGGGAACAATGCCTTTTGAATCTGCCATCTTAGACTGTCACTATTTTATTAGTAATATTTGAAAAGTTTACATGAAATCTTAGCATATTTGGCTCTCATGTAATGAAATAATTCTTCTGATGAATTAGCTTTTATCATGAGTCTCTGGAGAGGAAACTGAATATTATTGATGTGTCTTTTTAAGCATATTCTTAAATGACAGCCTGTATTGTAAGGAAATGTTCCCAATATCCCATGGTGTAAAGTGTAATTTCCTGAATTCAATGACCATTATGAATGAACAATTTTTATTTTTCCCTTTTCACTCCTGCAGTGCTGATGAGATACATTTTTATTAGGAAATGGCAACCTCTAAAGAATTATATAGGTTTGCTTTATCCTAATAAGAATTCATTTAGGAACCTAAGAAACTGTCATATATTAGATCATATGTTATATTATCAGGTAGACCACAGGTATCTACAGCATTTTAGGCATATCTCCTGTAAATTTATCCTTGAATTGGAGATCTCTTAAAATTCTACAAATCTCCGCAGTGGCATATTGACATAGGAATTCTAGATGATGAAGACTATTCATCTAGAAGGCATTTAGATTGAAGAAGTCTGTAGTAACCTTTAGTGGACATTTAAGAAAGTTAAAGTATGCACATTTAAATATGCACATTTAAGAAAGTTCCATAGATGTTCCATACATACTTAACAAAGAATATTGCCTTTTCCCTCAACTTCTTTTATAATGCTACCTCACTTTCTATATTCCTACCTTCCAAATTTAAGATGAAATCTAAGATTATATTAGTGTAAAACAATAGATCTATTAATCCTCCTACTACTTTCAGAAAAACAAAATTTTTGTTACCATGCAACATTCTTCCTAATCTGGGACAATTCTCCTGAAATTGTGTGTGCTGCTGTGGTAAAGAATTAAAATGTATGATGTCATTCTCATTCTCTCTCTCCCTCTCGTCCTTCCTCTGTGTGTGTGTGTGTGTTTGCACACAATATAATGTAGGCTGTTAATGTTTTATGTATCTACATGGAAAATTATTCCAGAGTTATCTTCCTAATTGGGAGGAAACAATTTTAAGGATTTATTGATATAGACTTCACTTTCTGTAAAATACATGTTTTGTTGCAGCAGAAAACAGTTCCTTCAAAGGAGTGAATTTATGTTTATTTCATAGCCTAACCAGTCTGGCTTTCTATGCAATGGATGTTCTGTTGCAGTAATAAATTTTGTGATTGTGTGTATTGAACAACAACTATCACAATTATCTTATGATGGTACCCACTTGTTCTTTTTAAAAAATATTGCATATAGCTAAATGGATATTCAGAGACGAAAATGCAATGACTGGCATATAATTTATTTCTGTCATGTTTATTTGTTTGTTTGTTTATGCCTTTGAATCAGTGTTGACTCCTGATGATTGCCTGCCCTAGTCCTTGCAGGCAGGGGTGGGATTCTATCAATTTGCACCTGTTCGCTAGAACCAGTTGTTAACATTCTAAGCAGTTCAGAGAACTGGTTGTTAGAAGAAATTACTGGCCTAATCCTGTAAGGAAGGCAGGAAGGAAACATTCTGGTGTTGCTTACAGAAACTGCCTCTCCATTAACCCTTGTTGCATTCTTGGCAGGACTAGACTTCCTGTCTCAGGAATGTCTCTGGAGTTTTTTTCCTCCTTTGCTGGTACTCTGCTTCTGTGGAGTGACCATTCAAAGTAATAATGGTACTGAAAAAAATGACTTATAACCATTTATCACACTTATGACTGTAGCAGCATCCCCACAGTCAGGAGAGGCCAGGTGAGGAGATATGTGCCTTGATGTGAGTGATATTGAGTTGGCCATGCCCACCAACTAAGCCATGCCACCAGTTGTTAAAAAATTTAAATCCTACCCTTGCTTGCAGGGGTTTGGCAAGTTTTTTCAAAAGTGGTTTGCTGTTGCCTGCTTCCTAAAGCTGAGAGAAAGTGACTGGTCCAAGGTCATCCAGCTGGCTTTGTACCTAAGGTGAGACTAGAACTCTCAGTCTCCTGGTTTCTAACCTGGTGCCTTAACCACTACACCAAACTGGCTTTCTCTTATTTATACATACAATTCTTTATCCAATCCTTTCTGTCTATTATAAACTGTGGTCTACCATGCTTTTTTAAAATCTCAAGCTGTACAACATGACCATTTAAAAAAAATTAAAATCAGCATAATGAAAGATTAAAATCAGATCATAAAACCATCAAAGAATGTAGGGGCTGAAGGGACCTTGGAAAATCATCCATTGCAATTCCTCAGTTAAAAATGCTGTACAACATCCCATCAGATGACAATACAGTACAATCTTTGTTTAAACACCTCCAGCAATAAAAAACTCCACTGCTGCCTGAAACTATGTGTTCAAGTGTAACAAAATTCTTATTGCTAGAATTTTTTTTTACTGATACCGAAATATGCTATGCCAACATAACTGTGAGTTCATCTCTCCTCTTTGTCCTTTTAATGTGAGTTCAAGTTTGACTAGTCAAACAGCAGTAATTCTTGGGACCAAACATTGCTTGTAAATTCTAGTTGATTCGGCAAGTAAAATCTCTTTAAAAATGAAGAGAACAATGTTATAAATGTTGCCAGTTTTGTAGGATTGTAACACTCTCTATCAGCTGGCTTCTGCTAACCAACCAAGGAAATTGCCAGTGGTCCTCAACCTTGAGTCAATGCCTATCCCTATTATGCTAAATGTGCTCTGCACAGTTTGCCATCCTATCAAGGTCAGTGATGAAGAATATTGCTCACAAGAGTCACCCAGCTTGTTAACTAGTTTTGTCAACCTTCTTGTAACACCATGAAATTCAATGATGAAAGCAAAGCTGCATTACTATATTAAGGGAAAATAATATATGGTTGTTCTACTCTTACTTTGCCAGTGGGCCTTGACAAATCTGGAATTCATCCAAGAGCAACAATGAGGAGTTCTAGTCTTGAATCTCTTATCACAAAACTCAAATTAAATAAATTTGAGTCATCTTCAAATCTCTACTCTCCATTCAATGAACACAATTCATTGATAAATACAAAACACATAAATGTAAACAGAATCAGTTTAATTCAGTTATCCTTTTGGGATAGCTCATACACATTAAGACATGCATGCCCCATTATTTCCCACTCATTTTGAGGATTGATTTGCTTATTGATACTGTGGTCCATAATTCCATAATTAATGTTCTAGGAAATCTTTCATTGCACTGTGAATTAAATAAAACAGTAACAGACATAGATATTTAAAGATTTCATGATACTCAAAAGGACAAAAACTATCTCTCACACCTTCTAAAATACCACAAAAATAAATAAGGTCAGCAAAATACCTATGTTTATGAATGTGAATGATAGCCGATCATGGATGAGATTAACTTCTTATACACAGTTTTGTTGTGGATGATTTTTGAGATTTCTTTATCCCAAGCTATAATCAGTCTCCTTTGTTGTCTTGAAAACATATATTATTGAGGATAGAAATCCATATATGTGTAGGAATGCAAATTTAGGATAAAATATCCTGCTTCTTAGTTTAGTGAAAGGCACATCATACTTCATAGAAAAAAATTAGTTTGAGAATGGAAAAGATTGCTATTAAAAAAACCTAAAATGTATCATACAGTAACACCATTGCTCTAATTTTCATTCTACTTTTTTATTTATAAATATTTTATCAAACAAAATTATACAAATACAATCAAACTAAACATTTCACTTATTGCAACGTAGGCAAAATGGTGTTCACTCAATCTGACATCTATCAAGCTGTAGGATAATCATTAGCAGTTACTACATTAATACACACACACATACACATACACATATGACATAAATTTTCATCTAGTTTTATATTACAAACATAATTACACATAGTATTACCAATTTCTATCATACCTTTTCATTTGACTTTATTCCTTTCATGTCGATCTTCCAACCAACCATACCAAAAATTCCATATCTCATAGTACTCTGACTCCTCTTTGTTTTTGAGTTTCCTTGACAACCTGTCCATTTCTGCCCATTCCAAAATTTTTTTAATTATCATAAAGTCGGGGGGAGTACTTTTGCATTTCCAGTTTGGGGCAAAGGCAAGCCTTACTGCTGTTAATATGTGGAGTATAATATATAATAATTTTTTATTATTTTTTTGTTTTAATATTCTTAATAAAAAATATCCCTGGTTTCCATTCAATTTTAATTTTTGTAATTTCTTCAAGCCAATTTTTAATTTTCTACCAATATTCTTTTGCTTTGGGGCAGGTCCACCACATATGGTAGTAGGTTCCCTGCTCGTGACCACATTTCCAACAGCTTGCCGAATTATTAGGAAACATTTTTGCAAGTCTCGCTGGCGGTAAATGGTAAATCTTTCTTCTTTCATAAAGGTTTTCTGTTCCACTGTACAGGGTTTTATGTAGCCTCTTTAGAACATATGAGATACATGTGTTGATCTCCAACTGATTCCAACTATGGATTAAATGTAATAGTATTGAACTATTGAGCACTGCAGGAAAGTTGTTTTCTTGATTTGATATATGATTCCTAAAATGATGAATCACTTTCCCTCTCCGTCCCTCTCTCTCTCCCTCCCTCCCTCCCCCTCTCTCTCTCTCTCACACACACACACTGTATTGTCCTGTATTTTTACTTATTTATTTACTTTATATATGGCCTTTATTATTTTATAAATAATTCAAAGTAGTGAACATACCTAATATTCCTTCCTCCTATTTTCCCACATAGCAATCCTGTGATGAGTTGAACTGAGAGAGAATGATTGGCTTGAATCACCCAGCTGACTTTCATGCCGAAGCTAATTCCTAGGCCAACACTTTAACCTCCACTATACAGTAATTTAGGTGATGGGGAGAGACATAGTACAACAGGTTTCAACAGGATATTGATGAACTTGCAGACCTAGAGAGAACTTTGTACAATACTGTCTTATAGATATTGAACAAACTTTTGTTCCAAGATAATATGCGACAACACCCAGGAGAAACCTGATATAGTTGTGCAATTTGTTCAATATTTAAGACATCAAAGATTAATATATGAATGGAAAAGGAAGGATGCCTTAATCTGGTATTCAAATGTAGCACATAAGGGATGCAATTCTTTCTTCTATCACTTTTATCTTCTTGCATAATATCTCAGTAAGCCCCATAGTTCTTTTTAGAAGAGTCCTTAGATATCATAAGTGAAAAAAAGGAATCAAGTGTGATTTCCAGGTTTATTTTGCATTGTCTTGGGTCACTGTCAATGGATGTGCATTCTTGATTTCACTTTTGTGGTATCAGAATAGTTTTTCCTTTCTTCCTGTCTCTGTAATTCACAGACACACATCCATGAATACTGACTATCACTGTCACATACATCTAAGTTTTAAAATGAATGATTATATCAAATGAGTGCCCAATAATAGATCTTTCATTGGCATGTGGTGACTAAAATTTGGCTAGCTTGTCACTCATCCATCAAGTTGGGATGCTTTTTTCTTTCTTTTTTTTGCAAGAGAGTTTATTTTTGTCTAATTATGAAAATGACGAACAGCTGTGAGATCTGCAACTTGCAAATCAGAATGGGAGCTCAATAACTCTACTCACCATTTGTTTATTAGCAGGTGTCAGATAATCTCCACACAGATTTTTGCTAAAGGAATGGAATTGCAAACAATTTGCTCCAAGATCCGGCTCTAAGATCTGCCAAAGTAGAGTAGATAGAGCATTGTTTTAGTACCAGTTGACCTTTTCTTAAACCAAATTTAACACATGTGCACAGGTCCCTAATGCCAGCCAAAAAGCTTAGTCAGAAATTGCTTCTTATGAAACACAGGACAATTGCAATTCTAAGAAAAATGAAACAAACCTCAACAATAACATTGTCGTGTGAGAGACGTTGGAAGGAAAGTCGGGAATAATCATAATGAAGAGCCTTAGACATTCACCAAAGCAGCATCTATGTAGCCATTGCTAATTTTCTTTTAATAACTTAATTATAAGTTGAAATCCCAATATTGTAGCCAATATTGCTTATGAAAAGAACTGACATATTCCTTCTGAATGAGGGGAGGCAAATATGATAAGGAGAACATGGACCTGCAACAAGTCCTATATCTGAATGGCCAGATCTGAGCATGCACTTGGGGTAACAGTAGTTCTCATTACACATCTCCAGAACTCCAAATCATGTATTTTCAAAACAAAGAAAAAAATAGACATTTTTGAATAGTTTGTGACCCTTTGCAGCATGGTAGAACATATCATATTTCCTGTGTCAGGAAATAATAAATGTGATAGCATTGTATACAATTATAATGCTTCTATGTTTTCTGATAGATTTTTAACATGCATTTGTAAACATTAAGGCTCAGTACCTCAAGTCATGTACTAATTGTATGTTTTCTGACATTATGTAAAACAATAATAAATGTTCTGGCCTCAGAATTGTCTTGTTAGATGTTCAGATACACCTAAATCTCTTTCTATTACAAAGAAAAGAATAAACCGACAAGAAAAGAAGATGCCCTCATTGCCTTTATTTTCATTTGTATTTGGGGGCAAGGAGCCAGTTAATATCCTTTCCCCAGCTCACAATAGAAATCCTACTTTTAGAACCTTAGAACCTCTTGGGTCTGAGCTTCTAATGCCTCACTAATTTTAGGCTTTTCCACATCTTCTGTTTGCTAGAGCTTCAAAAGCAAACAGGCCATTAAAATCTCTAGCTCCATGAACAAGCATATTCAGTGTCACGGCTGGAATTTTCTGATCTCAATGCCTTGATTCCTGTCAAAAGCCAGGGCAGCCAGTGGATTCCACATTGACACTCATTTAATTCAGAAGTCTTGAAGCAGAGGTAGAATGTAACAACAAAAGCCCATGAAAGCATAAAGGTGAACCATAAATAATTTTTACAGCCCTTTACAAAGATTCTGGCATTGTGTTGTTTTAGAACTGTAGTCAAGTGAAAATAGCAAAGGCATGCCAAAAGAAGAAAGACATTTGGTACTTGCATGAAACTCACATTTGGAAAGAGAGAAGAGGACTAGACCTAGAATAAAACCTGCACTTAGTCACTGTCTGTTGAATCCAATGTTCTGGACAGATGCTGTATCACAGACAGAGAAAATTCTCTTTGGCTGGTTAGAGAGAGATTCAATCAGGGAAGAAAGGTCAATTTGCAGATGCCAAGGATTTATGTGAGTTTGGAGTAAACTGAAAATGTGGTCTGAGCAACTCATTTCAAAGATCTGGAGATGAAAATAAATATATACAGCATGAGTTGCCTATAATGAATCTAGACTCAGCAAGAGAGGCGAAGACACAGATTGTGGTCTGGCTTGGGAAACAGCAGGGATGCTATCATCAGAAGGCATGGGCAAAAGATGTTCAGTATTGCACTGTGCGAGAAGCATCATACCACTCCTCATTATTCTGGACTAGTCTGGTCCTACCACCTAAGGATCTGCAAAAACCAAACTTTCATGAATCATGATAAAGTATGTGTGCAGTCAAATACAACTCTGGATCTCTTATTTGCAAAAAAATCTGTGCCAAAGGAAAGAGGACAACAGAGGTTGCTTTGTTGTTTTTAAAGATGGTTTAACCATAATCTGCTCCATTGAGTTCATATGAGAAAGTCTGTAGCCATTCTCAGTTGAAAAAGAGATAAATGCACACCCTTGGAGAAGAGGGTTATTGTTTTAATGCTGCAGGGAAAACCTTTTTAATGAGCAGGGCTCTAATTTTCCAGTGCATGCTCTAAAAATATTTCTTGCTGTTGAAATGAGTTAGGTAAGCATAATTTTCTTTTTTTTTTTTAAGATAAAACCAAACTTGAAAAGTTGGACAATTGATCATGAATGATTTTTGCTATTTTCAATTTAAATTAATCAGACAAAGATTCTGGTATATAAGCTCACAGTATGTAATTAGTAAAGCTAACTTGCCTGGTTCTCCCAGTGAAGCTTAAATTACCAAAACCACTGGTGAGGGGGCTCCTATTGACCAATTGGTTACAAAGTCATCATTAAATGACTTTTCATCTGAGTCCTGTTTGGAAGATTCCAGGGTGTGCCTATTTTATCCATAATCTGCCCTTTTACTCTAAAATAAAGTCAGAGGAGTGTATACTTGTGGTTTGTGGGCTGTATACGGATCTGAGAAGCAGCTTTATTTCTTTTTCAACCAGTTCATTTAAACAAAATAAACATAAACTTTCTTTTATCAACTTCATCTCAGTGTGACTCTGGTAACAGCCATATTTTTGGCTGCCAGGATAAGACATAGAAAGAAGCTATTGGCTAAATTCCTTGTTTTCCTTGAAATGTCAAAATGTATGCTGCTGTTGTTGTTGTTTGTTTGTTGTTGTTAGGTTTGTTCTTGGGTCTTTTGACTACAATAGACTTTCATTCAAAACTTCCATTCATTCATCTAATGAATATGTATGCAATATTAAATGCAATATTAAAAAGTAGTGGAAAAACAAATCCATAGGAAAATAAAAAGCTGCCTTATTCCATTGTGTAGCACTGGCTCAACTAGCTCAGTTGTGTCCATATTGACAGACATGAAACCTGTACAAATTGGCTTATTTCTTTTGAGGAAGACTTTGTAGCATGGGGATGGTCAACGCCAGTCTTTGAAGAAAAAATAGTAGCATGAGAGGTGTCTTGTAGGACCAGTGCTGCTGGAGAAGTATGCTGCTCTCATACTTCCCCCCAGTGCTAACCAAAATATTTCCACCTGAATTTCCATATTCAGTGTGTGTCAAACCTACCAAGTTGGAAGTTCTTTATTTTACAACAAGAAGGCTACAGTCTGGACAGTTTCACTGCATGTTACAAGAACACCCAGAATTTGTGCTGAACGCACCCAACTAGAAAATAGCCAGCACTACTAGAAATGTTTGAGAGGAGCTGCAAAGCAGAGAAAGATTAACTCACATTGATGCTTCATTCATAGAAGTAAATTGTGCCATGTTAATCCAAAACAGCTTCAAGGGGCTCCTTTCCTTATGACTTCAGCCAAATGTCTCTTTAGAGATTTGTATAGCCATGATAGACAACAATTTTTCATTTTTTTTACACAGAATTTTTCCCTAGCACTACTAAAATAAGGGAATGAACCCAAAATCTTTTACACGAAATATATATTTGCTATATCCTCCTGAATGATATTAATACAGTGAAGCTCTTTTATGTGTGATTTCCAAGATGTTAAGCAAGTTGCAGAAGATCTACTAAATCTCTCATTGTGACATTTACCTGGGCAAAATGGTGCATCATAGGGCAACAATTTTTGAACTAAATTATCTTGAATAGACTAACTTACAGAATGCATCCAAAATCCAGGATCCATGAATTCCAAGATAATGATATGAGGGAAAGTTGTGGCTGCTTCAGTGTTGCTGGCTGCTGCTGTGGTTCTGCTGCAGACTCATGATCTTCATTTTCAATGTTCTCTGCCAGTTTTCTAGCCAATCTCTCACTTCCCCACCCAGCAACAGCCATTTACAAGGAAGGAAAGGAAGCAAGCAAGCAAGGAAGGTTGGTTGGTTGGTTTTTGATGTTCCTTGGCAGACTCCACAAGGAAACTCAATGGGGAAGCTGGCAGGAAGTCAGAAGTCTCTCTTGCTCCCATCACTTTTTTGTCATCCTTGGTCATGCTGTTTTTTTTTGTGTAAGTAAGAAAATACCTTTGAAACAATGAGACAGTAGAGTACCAGTTATCAAGTTAGTATATAATAGCAATAGCACTTAGACTTGTATACTGTTTATAGTGCTTTACAGCCCTCTCTGAGCGGTTTTACAGAGTCAACATATTGCCTCCAACAATCTGGGTCCTCATTTTACTGACCTCAGAAGGATGGAAGGTTAAGTCAATCTTGAGCCTGGTGGGGTTTGAACTGCCAAATTACAGGCAGTTAGCAGAAGTAGCCTGCAGTATTGCACTCTAACCACTGTGCCACCATGGCTCATATAATGGATTATATGACTTTGTTGGGGGAATATCCCTGTAAGTACTGAGAGCAGAACTATTATTGAGAAAGTTCCATTTTGAAGTTTTCTGTTATGATATGTACAGAATAACCATTGAGTAACAAGGATATGCACATGGAAACATTAATGAGAATAGTTATGAATAATTATTCAGCCACACACAGATACACTAAATTGAGTTAGAGTTTACTTTAAGAAATAGCACAGTTCAATAAACGGTCCAGGTCATATACATTTAACAGTCCAAAGAATATCCAATTACAAAGTCTTCTTACTGGTTGCCTTTGTCATTTACAGTAAATAAAGATATCAAAGTATAAGCACAGCATAAATACAACAGAAAACCTTAGATAGCAACAGAATGTCAGAGAGACAGAATGTCAGAGAGAGCAAGCTATGAGCTCTTGCTCCCTCTTATGGTAATTTGCAATATAATCAACCAATTAGAATATAGTATAACTCAATACAGTTATTTTGTCTTAAAGCTACAAGCACACATTGTTGGTTTATATATTGCCAGCCCAGCTAATTGGTGTACAGATTCCGAACATTTCCTCTAGGTGATTTAATTGAATTAAAGGAATTGAGGGAGGTTTCAAACCACAGGAAACATGACCAAACAATGAAAGACAGGGCACATCATTTGTTCACCTTACAATTACATAAGGAGTTGAATTGAAATGGCTTTTTCCTTGAAAGTAATGATCAAAAATCATTTGTTTGGGTTTTTATCAAACTGAGTAGTAGAGACCAACATGCAGGCTAATTTCTCTGCCTTGAACTAATGGTCATTAATAACACTGCAAAGTCTTCCAATACATGGTTCACATCTGGCACATTCTGAGGCAAATGCAGGGACTATTCATACCCTTGGAAGACTGTTCCATAAAATAGGAGTTACCACTCAGAAGACCTATTAATGGCCTTCACCTCAAGAGCCTCATGACGAGAGAACCTACAACAGATCATCTCTAGATAATCATACAGGATGGGCACATACAATTTTGATGAGGTGCCATCTGATATATTTCAGCACATGAGGACAGTGTTATCTATTGTTAACTCTCATTGAGTCCTGAATTGGTTTCACTGACCTAGGACAGCAGGAAGTTATGAGTAACTGAATGTTTTTGGACTACAACTTTTTACTCTCTCACCATTCACCCTGTAGGCTAGCGCTGGTGGAAATGGAAATGCAAGAACATTTGAGAAGACTGCATGCTACTCATCTTTCCTCTAAAGTCCTGTCTACATTACAAATATTAATTATACAGTCCAATTTATCAGAGACAGATAAGTCTACTCCATGGAATTTTATTGCTCTTATTATTGCAGGCTAATATGACTTAAATCTAATAGGATTTCTGTACACAACTTTACTATGAAATTAATTAAGTATATGTAATCTTTGAGTTACAATGGTAATTGGTACCAGAATTTTTATCCCAAAACAATGTGGTCATAAAGCACAAGGTCACATTGCTTAGTGATGGCAATACCAGCATTATGAATGAAGGCAAATATAGGTGTCCCAGGATAATGTTGCAGGATTCGATCATGGTCAGTCCCTGGGACCTATTGATCCTGAAATACCAGCATTCCCCATTGCTGTTTTTAACCAAATTCCATCAGTCATTACCTAAGGACCCATCCAAGCCAAACTTTTCCAAATCTGATTCTTCCCAGCCCCCAACCTCAGTTGTCCCATGGTAAGGGACTGTCTCTTCTGTTTAACTCCCCCCAACTACCCATCCTCCCATCTCTGCTCCTTTGGCTGCTCTATACCCTACTGTGCAGGGTGAAAGAAGTTTAGTTTAGTTTACTTTATTGTCATTGCACCTCGTACAACGAAATCAAACAGCATCTTCAGTGCACATCATGACTATGAAAATAAACACAAACACACATCCTTCACCTTTCACACATTGAACCGGAAACCCCTGACACCACACCAACACTGCACTATACAGCAGAATTCAAAAG
>BHFT01053260.1:0-44622 GCA_004320025.1 Laticauda laticaudata | reverse complement strand
GGAGTGGATGACAACGGATGGAGCCACCCCCGAAATTTTGCTCGTCCGCTGTGTCCTTTGTGCATACGTTTTGCATCTGTCGGCCAGTGGGACCTAGCCTTAACTGTATGCCGAGCATGGATATTCATTTCATCCTCAAATTAAATGCCATCCTTATTAGCTCCAAAATATATCAGTCACTTCCATTTTAGCACAGTTTTTTTGTTGCTGGCTATTACTTCCTCACTCTTATAAAGCATGTGTAATATCACTGGCGTGCCCTTCTCAAAACAGTCTAGAATTATAGAGGGACATAAAGCAGATGAAGAACACTCATGGGATTCCCATTTCAAAACTCAAAGCAGAAAACAATAGTCTCCCCACCTACACAGCACTAGATTAATTACATGGATGATATATTTGTTACCAGAAAAAAGGAACAAAAATGCAAACGAGATAATCAACAATGAGTTGGAGATTGTCTTCACAAAAGAACAGAATAATAATAAACTCTCCTTTGGGGACATTGTTATCTCTATTATCAACACAGAAAACAATGGCAGATTCAAATTTAGTAAAAAGCAGCCCACAGAAATCAATGCAAGTAGGCAGCTCTTTTTAAAAAAAGCATGTTTCCAACAAACCAATAGCAGCATAATAATCTCAATGCACAAAAAGGATGCCTCTCTTTTTTTAAATCAAGTATAGCTCAAAAAGTATCCACAAACCATTACAACCACTTGGAATAGCAACACACTAATCAACAAAATTTCTCCAAAGCAACTTAAATAAATCCAAGAATCTTGTTTTCCAAGAAGATAGAGCATTATTCAGAAAATAAAAGTTATGGACTGTGAACATGACTATCTAGGACAAGTAGGTTAGGAGAGAGCAACTGAAAACACAATGAAATTTGATTAATTTCACTGCATGCAGGCAAGTTCAGCCATGACTTCAGCTTCAGAAATATTGAAATTTTAAGCCAGGTGAAATGAAAGAATGTATACAAATTCCTAGAAACCCGGATTTCTGACAAATAAGCAAATTAATAGAGACATAAACTTAGATCCCATCTATTAAAAAAAAAACCAAACAAAACTCAAATAGAAATGAGAACAGCACTTATTGTATAAGGGCGAGTTGGGATGACTGGATGGAGCTGAGCATTTATTGGCCAGATGCCCTTCCTGACATCTATATGATATTCACAGTAGATTTTTGTTCTCTGTGCCCTAGGAGAGAAAGATCTGCTTCTACCTAGGTTTGAACTCTCAATCTTCCAGGTGGGAGACAAGTGTCTATACCACTAGGCCACCACATTTCAAATAGAAACACACTCATTGCAACAAATCCCCCATGCTTATTTAATAAATGTATACGGACACCCATCTTATTGAATCTGGTACTGGGTGGCATACAACCAACAATTAAAATGATGTCACAATTGTTAAAAACTTAAAAATATAAATAAAAGCAAACTTGTGGGAGAAGACATCTAGCTATTACCATAGCATAGGCTCCCTGTGCATTCCCCAAAGCTTCTGGAAAAGTCACCTTTTCAGAGCCTTCCAAAAAGTTCACAGGGATGGAGCTAACCTCATTTTGGAAGGATGATGTGCCACAATAGAGAACATTCTAGAAGATGGGACCACTGGTGGGATTCAAAATTTTTTACTACTGGTTCTGTGGGTGTGGCTTGATGGGTGTGGCAGGGGAGGGATACTGCAAAATCCCCATTCCCTCCCCACTCCTGGGGGAAGGTTACTGCAAAATCCCATTCCCTCCCCACCCCACTANGGGGGAAGGTTACTGCAAAATCCCATTCCCTCCCCACCCCACTAACCTGATTTCCAGCTCTGTTCTCCTGTGCAGGGCAACAAAGGAAGATCCAGTTGATTATCTGGGACACGGGAGGCAGAGAATAGATGGCTGTGGGGCCAGTCAGAGATGGTATTTGCCAGTTCTCCAAACAACTCCAAATACCCACTACCAGTTTTCCAGAACTGGTCAGAACCTGCTGAATACCACCTCTGGATGGGACCCACAACATTACTATCTTTGTGGACCTGATGGGAGAAATAGATGTGACCAGGCAAAAGCAATCTCTCAGATAGCCTGGCCTCATGCCATGTAGGGCTTTAAATGTTAAAAAACAAACAAACAGAACCTTGAATTGCCTCAGGAAGCAAACCAATGAAGCTCATGGAACAATAATGAAATATGGGCTCACTTTACTATCTGGGCAGACCCATTTTGCATCAGCTGAAACTTTTGGATGCTCTTCCAGGGTAGCCCCATATAGAATGCATGAAGTAGTCCATGTGGGAGACAACCAGGCAGTGGCGGTATGCTACCGGGTTGGCCTAGTTCTGCCAAGCCGGTAGCAGTGATGAGCAGTGGAGACCAAACCGGTTCTCTCCACTGCTCTGCTGTTGGGCCCATCCGTTCATCCGGGCTCCCATACTCACCTTTATCTTCTGCATTTGAAGTGCAGCTGCTTTGTGTAGCGTGACAGCTGCTGAAGTGACTGGGAGAGTGCAGGCTTGCAGGAGGTGAGTTGGAACACCTCTGCATTTGCGCAAATGCCTCTGTGCCTGTGCAAAGTGTGTGTTTGGCATGCGCATGCATGCAAAGTATGTGCACGCATGCAAAGCATGCCCACCAAGCCACGCCCACTTAACCAGTGGTAAAAGTTTTTGAATCCCACTCCTGCAATCAGGGTATGGGTGAATAAAGCCTCTCAAATGGGCACCACTGGCTCACAACACAAAGCTGTGCAAAAATTCTGCACAGAATCCTAACCTAGCACCTGCATCAGCATAACAAGAACAACATTACAATGTGTCACTCACATAGAAAACAACCCTCCCCAAAAGCACAATTTATCAAATCTCATAGAAGACTGAAAGGTCATGGAAGACATATTCCATAGTTAACCAACAAGCCTCCATTCTCCAATATCATAACACACTAAAGATGTTGAAAAGTAATGAGATGTCTACAAATGAAAAATGAAGCTCAGAGAACTCACACTCCAGATTCCAGCCCTGAAGTTTAAAATATCCTCTATTATTGAGAAAAAGAAATACAAAGAGAGGCACATCTATGGGCCTCTGTTTCACTCACCCAAACCCTCAAAAGCCATTTGATGATTATTTGCGATCTTTCCCATTCCAATCTCCTACAAAAACAGAAATCCTTGGCCCCAAAAAAGTACAACCAAGTAAAAAAAATCTAGGAGCTTGTTATCTCCATCAGAGCTCTTTCATCCTTCCTTATTTTGCCTTATCTACTGAGATAAGAGCCAGCAAGATGTGGTGATTCAGGCACCATGATAGAAGCTAGGAAATTATGAGCTACAGTCCTGACTTAAAGGCCCTGTCCCACTGCACTTACGGATGCAAAGAGGATGTAAAACATTAAAAATAGCTTGCCACCCGGTGGAAAACGCTATGCATCCGTTGTGTACTCATTGCATACGTGTTTCATACGCTCTATCCATCGGAGCATGCCGTCACGGCTATTTCATTTCGTGCAGAAGTTTTGAGTGCCACAAACTTTGTGAATGTTCGGCCGTGTACGGTAATACGCGACATACGAGCAACAAACTTTTAGCGGTTTATCATCCGTTAAACGTCAGCTGTATCCTCCTGTATCCTCTGGGCTCCTCAAACTCAACTCCGCTGCAACTGAAAATGAAAGAGGGAGGGAAACAAAAGGTACATGAACGTCTACACATGTGTTGAGTAGCATGGAAATAGAGAAGATTCGCTGTGAAACGGTTTGATCATATACACTCCGCGCAACATCCCTTTCTTATCCTTTAGGTCTTCCGTATTGATCCGTCTTCATAGTCCGTATGCATCCACTTTGAAATTATTCCTGGACACCCTTCGGAGTGATAATCCGTTCCATCTGCTAGGCTTCTATGGAACATGCCGATTTACATCCCGCTAACATAGTTACCCACGTGCTTCTTTTCGTTCTTTGATGCAAATTTCGCCACTTTTGGACGGTGACAATGGATGGAGCCACCCCTGAAATTTTGCTCGTCCGCTGTGTCCTTTATGCATACGTTTTGCGTCCGTTGGCCAGTGGGACCAGGCCTTAAGGTACAAAGTCAGCTGTGTGATCTTTAGCTAGTCACTCTTTCTCAGCCCTAGGAAATAAGCAAGGGCAAACCACTCCCAAAATCTTGTCAAGAAAACTGCAGGAATTTCCCCAGACTGTTGCTAGAAGTCAACAGTGACTTCTACACACATACTCAGAGAGTAAAACAAAGCCATCAAACTACCCCTCGTGCTATAGATCCAAAGCTCAGTAGCAAGAAAAGGGATAAAGAAGAAGGAAAAATAAAAAAAAGAAACTAGCTTTGAATTGGTTTCAGCTGCACCATAGCTGAACTGGGCCAGAAGTTTCCAACATTGCTGACATCAGGAACACAAAGATCTTGAGCCCTGTTTAAACCGGTGCAAAATCTTCACATGGAAATCTCTCCATGAACGGAGGAGAGCTTTTCTCTCTTGCTTTACAATTCATTGAAGATGGTTTCCAGAAATAGAACATAGCCTAGCAGACAAGAATTAAGAGGAATATATTCTGGCTGGCTTTATATTCTGCAGCTCTTCAAAATACTCCTGAAAATATTTTGAAATCTTCAATAGAAAATATACTTGGTTTAAAGTTGCAGCATCAACTGACTTTAGAGCAAAATGTCCTGTGAGTCATAAAGTAAATGGATCTTTTTGGATGTTGTGTTTTTATAGGCATTTTATTGTTCTGAGCAAAGGGCCATTTTATATTTCAAAGGATGGATGAAATCCGAAACAAGTGTTGGAAGAAATATCCATCTGGTTCAATTCCAAGCTGGGAGAAAGACATTGGAAACAAAATGGGGGCTGTAGGCTGATTGGAAAGATGGTTTAATGATGAAGCAGAATCACATGGGTTCTGGTGCAGCTGACAAAATGGAGTTGAGAGTGAGGGGTTTTTATACCTTCTTTAGGCTTTGCACTTAAGCTTCCTGTTCCTGTGCAAGAACATGTATTCTATTGGCTGTTGTCAGACTCGCATAGTGCCATTTAGGGGTTATGTAAGGGTCATAGCTGGCTCTATAGGCAAAGTACAAATCCTAGGGGTGTGTCTGAGAGAAGTTTTGTTGAAGTTTGAAGGTTGATGCAATAATTCCTATTATGGCTTAATGGCTTTGCCCTGTATTAACTCTTGGGTGAGGGCTAATCTGCCTTTGTTCAGATTTTGCTGCAGAGAGTAATGGATGACCAAATCTGCATTTCTAAAAGCTGCCCCAGATCAGTGTTTGCTTGGGACAGGGGCTGGGGCTCTGGGTTTCTGTGTTCTTTAACATTTTTAATTTCTCTTTTAGGGGAAATATTTTATCCTGCCTTTTTTAATATTCCTCAAAATATTTCATTCTTCTAGGGAGGGAGTGGCTTCCTACACAAGCTTGCTAGGAGTAATGCCTATTAAATTCAGTGGAAGCTGCTTACAAGAAAGGTGATCAGGATTTGGCTAAAAATTATTTCCTATGAAAATAAAATGGGCCTTCCCCATAAAATGAGGAGACAATTTCTATGTGCTTCATTATGACTTTTTCCAAATTAATCAAAGGTGTTTTTTTTTAAAAGTTTACTAATGATCAGGTACCCTTTCCTGCTAATGAGTTTCTGCTTTCCTTTCTTTAAGTAACACATTGAGCAAAACACTTTCCTACAAAATTCACAGTTGTTAAAACCAGGGGATTTGCTATCAAAGTAGCATCTCCAAAATGAGCAACAGCTGCAAATAAGGCATTCTTCAAACCTGCTTGGATATGCACTTTTCCATACATTACTGGTGTTGCCATCACTGTTGCCAATATCTGACAATTGCCAATATACAATTTTGTACGAGTAACAGTATGAATTACAGAAAGCCAAGCTCTTGAAGCCTTTCATCCTATCCAGGACTTGATGATTTGGAGCTCAAATCTGTCTGAAATGTTCTCCTTGTCTGGAGTTATCACAGGGCTGAAGATCCAGCTCCTCCCATCTGGCCCATGGTTCAGTGCTCCCCACTTGTTTTTATTACTGGGGCTCGTGGTTTTTCACAGTCAGGATTCTCTGATTAAAATTTAGTAAATCCCACTCAATTAAAATTAAATTAAACAGATTACCAGGACTTTACAGAGGCTGGAGGAACTGCAGAGGAAGAAGTCCCAGTGTTGGTCATCTGCCTTCCCCATTGAATTCCTGGCTTTTCAGAGAAGAAACACAAACAATACAAGGATTCCCAAGATAATTTAATTGCAGGAGCATTAGAAATGCAATTTAATTGTAATATGTGAATATCTTTTGACTTTTAGACACTCAGAATTGGGGTGAATGTGTTTTAACCTATTCATAAATGAATTATATGGCTAGATGGCTAGATTTGCTTTTACAACTAAGCATTTCTTCAGAAATGAAACCTATTTCAGGCATTAGTCCATCCACTTCCATCCCATCCAAGAGATGAAGTCTATTTTCATTGGTCTTATATCTCCATCCATGCATGAAAGTCAGGTAATGAGAAATGTTCTTCAGGAGACCAGATTAGCATCCTCTGGACAGGGACTGCAGAGACTTCGAAATTCAAGAAACTAATCAAACAGGAAAATCTCTGTCCATAATATTTTGCCTTCCTTTACAGTATTCTCTTTTCCTCGTCTTTTTAGTAAGCTTGTTTTTTATCTATTAACATTTTTAATTGGCTTAAATCCATGAATTACCTCCCTAAAATTCTACCAGTAAATTAGAGAGACAGCATTAAGACACTCCTCTTATTCTAAGGGTATTTCACAAGGGTTTGTACCATCTGGTATTTGTGAAAAGTACAACTAAACTATCTTTTTTTAATATTGTTTCTAGGACCGAATTTCTTGAGAAAAGGTATAGCATACATGTACATACAACCTCATGCACAAAATCTAATAACGAGGCAACTTTTTCAATCTAACATATAATTATGACATTAATCCATCACAATTCTTTTTGCAAAAAAAAAACTTCACAAAATGAGAATCCATAAGCAAGAGCTTTCTCTTGCTAGCCATCAAAATGATTAAACCACAAATGGATTGTGACAAGCTATAAAATGGGTGAATGTGTACCAAAATGACAAATGTGGTTCAAATGTGTGGACTGATACACTTTGGAGCAAAGCTTGTTGGTGAGATCAGAAGTCAATCTGAACTGGTGTGATGAGAACTCTTTGAGTCATGAGAAAGAATTTTAATCTAGGTAGAAAGTTAAAAATAAAACCTGTAGAAAGAGAACAATAATTTTAAAAGTGGACACCCCATTGTGACACCATCTTGACTTATTTTTTAACCATACCTTGTGGACACTTCTGCATCCTACAGATCTCTTTCTCCCAACTTGTAAGTTGTCCATTCACGCTTCCATGTTTCAACTGGCCTTTTCGAGTCTTGTGGAATTTGAAGCATAGCTTATGTTTCCATCCATATGTTCTTTTCAGATTCTCATGCTGGCCATTTCTCTTTCACTGACTGTGTTTATATGCATCAGAATGGCTTCCTGTCTCTTTTGCTAGCACCCAATTTGTTAATTTCAAGTTTTACTTTTGATCTCCTCAAATTGTAGTTGTTTATCTTTTATTCCCAACTGTTTTCTTCACTTCTATTAAAGATGTAAAAATGTGAAGTCCTGACCCTGGATGATTATCTTTGAAATTCCCATAACATTCCCCCACTCCAAGCATGTTTTCTAATAGCCATGCCAGATTCTAGCTGTAGTTATTTAATTGGTCATGTTTATGAGTAAAACAACAGTGTACATTTACCAGAACCATATAATTAAAAATGACAGATTTCCTGTGTACTTCAGAGTTCTTTTGACTCAGCTGTATATCACCACAGGCCAATCTAAAACTGTTGTTAGAAGTTACCTGGACTCCCTAATGGACCATGGAAAGTAATGGATCTTACCAGTCATTAAAAGGGACCTGTGTTCCCTGTAGTCAATGAATTTTCAAAGGGACTCTCCGATGAGAGAGCTTCTGAATCTGATCAAAGCATCCCACATGAAAATTAGTAGTAGTCTTTTTTTCTTACATAACTAGAAAAACACAATGAAATCAAAGGCAAAATTCAGTCAGCCACCCAGAAAAATCCACCATTCCAACATCAAAGATTAATGTTCTGTTTGTATCAGAAGATTATTATTATTATATATATAAAACAATGTGAAATCACAGCTACCAGTTCTTTAGCTGCTATTGGCCTTCCTACACATAGATCATCAGGTGTGGATATTGATTGGCATACTCCTACTTGACTATGTCTTTAAAAAGGGGTGGATGAGATGTACCTGCAGTTTTCAATCTCAAATTAAATGAAGGTATTAATGCCTTGCAAGTTTTAATACAGGAACTCAACTAGAGCTACAACTGAAAATCAACTCAACCCAAACTTTCTAACTGTACCCATAGCCAGGCTTTTATTTCTATTAGTCTTGAAAAATCTATCCTTAAAATGTAAAAAAAAAAAAAAGTTGATTTAAACNCCCATAGCCAGGCTTTTATTTCTATTAGTCTTGAAAAATCTATCCTTAAAATGTAAAAAAAAAAAAAAGTTGATTTAAACCACTAGTGAAAATTTCCCTGAACAATTGAGGATAGAATTCATTGACTTCTCATACCTGATAGTCCACTTAGTTTTTAATAAATCATCTGGGCCTGACATTTGGGCTGAGCATTTCTCAGCGCAGGTCAGCAATGAACCCAGTCACTCAATTTCCCATGAGTTATCTCTTATGCCTGGAGAGCCTCCTTCAGACAAATCCCCAGTGTCTCTAGCTGAGTTCATTCTCCAGATGAAAAGTAAGGTGGTTTGATCCTTGTTGAATAATTAAAGATGGATCCTGATTGATGAGACCCAGTATTGGCCTTTTATATTAACTATATCGGCCTAATTTCAGAGACTTGATCCCAATCCCACACCCACAATGACCCAGTTCTGACCTGATTAATTAATACCTAATTAAGAGTACTCACCAAATTATATGCCAGACATGACAGTCAGAGTATATAACGGGAGAATCAGAGTGTGTGCTTGAAGCTGTAATCTTGACCTTTTTTTAAAACCATGCTCACTGACACTCCTGTCTATAGTAGAAACCATTTGATTGAATTATCCAGGAAAAGTTCTGGAACTGAAAATAAAGCAACTAAAATTCAGGCTGAGACATCCCACTTGGTGCTGTCTTACATCACCTAGCATGAAAAATACACCAACTGATCAAATAATGAAAAAAATAAAATACTAATCTAATGATGGCATTCAATTGATTCTCCAAGGACAGACTTCAGGTGAAGCTGACAGTGTCTTCCAAGATGCTTCTAATTTTTTTACTTAGGCTACCTTTTCACTCTGTTTCATAAAGGAATGAAGCAATTGTCCCATTCCCTCTTATTTTTTAATATTAATTCCCTAACTCGGTTCTGGAAGAAATGGTATTATACCTACACAAACTGGAAAACATATTTAATTCAGTTTTGAACACCATCCTCTTCTTTACAACTCAAAGGGACTGGAGGCAGAGCCTGTGGGTCTTGCAATAAATTGCACAGAGGAAAGTCTTGCCATTAATTTCCCTAAAACAAAATTAGTTTATTTAAAGGCTTGTCAGCCAGATACATCATTGAAAATCAATAATGTCATCACTGGATAAGTCAAAGCCTTTAAATATCTGCCATTATCTTCAAATATCTGTGGCTTCAAAGCAGCAGTAGACCCAACCTATAGGATTGCAAATGGAACCTTGTTTCACAAGCAGTGGAAGTTTATTTATTTAGCATGTGATTACAGTGTCAGGCAAATCTACAAATACTATAGACATGATGCAGCCCTGACAGCCTAAATTGCTAATTCCTTCTGTTCAGCACTTGCATGCCTATACTTGGTGCACCACAGGGAGCAAACTAGCTTACACCAGCTGACCAATGGTGCAAGAGTTGCTGCTTTCTGGGCTCCTCTGCCAGTCTTGCCTCATGTTGTGTTACCTCACATCTGACCTGGTCCAGTGCCAGCAGCTAGGTTTTTCTCACTAAAGTGGTACCCATTTATCTACTTGCAATATTGCATGCTTTCAAACTGCTGGATGAGCTGGAGTGGGGAGCAAGCATGGGAGCTCACCCCATCTGGGCTCAAACCTCTGGAGTGCAGACCATTTCTGGCCTGCAGTTCTAGTATCATGAAGCCATTGTGCCACCATGTCCAAACGGAGTGTGTGCAGTGAAGGTGACAATTACCCATATGCTACCATTAACTCCATTAGAACGAGAGTGAGTTGGTATGCTGTTGGATGAGTTTCAGATAAAGGTATCTGAAAATGAAACAGACCAATGAAATTTTTAAAGATCAATTCTGCAAGAAATTCATATGGTTTCCAATTTTCAATATGGCAGGAATCAGGGCTCATTTCCATAGGATCTTATATGAGGTTAAGTCTACTCAAGTTCTGGACTGAATTTACCTTCACAAAAAGGATATTTGGTTTTATTGACTTTCTTGGATGACTTTTATTTAGCCTAAAAAGTCATCTTGACTTCAGACTTTCTAGTCTCCTAATCCATCATTAATTTAGTTCTCTAGGGTACGAAAAACAGTGCATCCTTCATATTGATTTTCTTAGCGATCAGAATAATATGGGAGAGGAGGAGAAGGAGAAAATTTACCTTCATTAGCTACTTAATTGACATTTTAAATGTCTCATTACAAAGGAATTCCTCCCTGGCAAGATATAATCCTTTACCTTGTAGGTTAACAGACAGCAGATACCTCAATCAGTACATGACAAGACAGCTATACCTCTGTCAAATGAATCTGTCAGTCTATTTTGTTGCATTGTACCTTTGGCATGCCTTGCATACAGATTTAGTAATTTGTTTATTGTCAAACTATGATAGCTGCTCTAATAAAGAGAAAATTTGCCTTCTCTTGGTTATCAAGATTCCCAAAATACCATGTTTTGCACAATTGTCATTGCTGATTAAGAGCATTATTACACATTAAATGTCTTTATTTATGTATATCACTGGTAGATTTTTTTTATTTCCATTATCTACAGATACATTTTTGCATTTTATGATTTACATATTTTGCTTCATTTTTATTCTCGCTTTTTAAATTTGTATTGTTCTTGCTATTTTGTTCCCAACATAACTGAAGCTATCATCATCAACAACTACATTCAAAGAAAATGGCCTGCATACCATAAATATCCTTTTCTAGATAGTGGAATGCGACTTTCAGTTTCTAACTACTCTAACGACTCTACTAAAAAGTGCAGGGCCAATCATCAAGACCAGATCTCCAAATTGCACCATCTCTTACCCTAATTCCCATCGCTTAGGCTGTGGTTTTTGTTGAATTCAAAATTCTGTCTGCACAAATTGCATTCCTGGGTGCTCAATATATTTTCTCCTATGTTTCTTCATTAAATGTCATAGATGTGTTTACTTTGCAGCAGCTCCAGATATAAAAGAGATCTAGAGGGATGATTAAAACTAGCCAGCTGTCCCTTGTGACTTCTTTTCTGAAGTGAGTCAAAGCAGCAAATTAATGATACAGCAGGCTCAGATCAGACCCAAAGAATTCAAGTTGGCGGGTATGACTCATAGCTTGAAGGAGCAGTGACAACACAAAGAGATGGTGTAGCTGGAACATTGTTTACCCATTCAGCAGCTCCGAGAGCATCCTTTCAAAGGGGGAATGCTTGTTTAGAATATCATGTTGGTGAACTGAACTGAGATACTTTTGTTTCTATCCTTTAATTTGATGTGGAAGAAGAGTATAACATTTCTCTGAAGACAGGTCCACCCATAAGTTATATTTATAATACAGAGCTCCATTAAACTTTGGTCATCCATGTGTTTATGATAAAAATATTAATCAGAAATTATGGAACTAGTTTACTAAGATTTCACCACAGGCATTTAATTTCAGAGCTGGTCATTATCACATATTATGAATCTGAAGCCCCAACAGCCTTTCCTCTCTTCTGTATGCTTTGTACTATCCACCTATTGCTGAGTCAGCAGAATTCAGGCATAAGATTGTGGTCCACATTGCCCATCACTAATTGCCTCTGAGTATCTAGCCTTGGCACTTTAAGAAGTCAGAGATGTTCACGGAAGTTTAATGAGCTGCTTAGGACTTTAAAGTCTGAAGCCAGTATCACGAATTGTATTTTGAAACAAATTGGCTTGTAGTTCAAAGACTGTCCTCCACTACTGAGCCTTGAGTTAGCAGCCATTCAGGTTGGACATTTTCCTGTTGCCATCCTGCCTCCAGAGCTTCTACACCCTGTTCATGCTAACTGTACTTAGTCTCTCTTTAAGATGATAGAAAAGAAAGGCTAACAGATTTTATAATTTGAAAGTTATCCCTGAACAGGATAATAATAAGGGGGAACTAAAACAATTAAAGGCCTAAAGACAAAAACATATGAAGAACAGCTGCAGGAATTGGATATAGTTAGTCTAGAGCAAATAAGGACTAGGGGGTGATATGGTAGCAGTATTCCAGTATTTGAGGGGCTGCCACAAAGAAGAGGAAGTCAACTTATTTTCCAAAGGCAGGACAAGAAACAATGGATGGAAACTGACCAAGGACAGAAGCAACCTGGAATTAAGGAGAAACTTCCTAACAGTGAGAATAATTAATCAGTAGAACAGCTTACCTTCAGAACTTGTAGGTGCTTCATCACTGGATATTTTTAAGGAAAGACTGGGCAGCCATCTGAGAAAAGGAAGATTTCCTTCCGGGTCTATTCTGATTGATTGGGTTAGTTAAGCCATAAATGACATGAAGCTGTTCCAGTTCATGGGCTATGGATGAAACAAAAGCAACATCAAGGGAATATAGCAAAAAGAAAAAAAGAAACCATTACCAGGAGAAGGGATCTCAAAAAAATATAACAAGCAGAAAATATCAGAAACCATGGAAATGGAATCTACTGTGGCATAGATAGTAATTGCAAATAGAATTTACTGGTCTCAGCTGTTTTTTTACTACAAATGTTCATGAAAGAGCAGCATCTACTGAGAAAGTTGCCTTAACATGTGTAAATGAGAAATACTTCAGCTCTGAATACAAATTAGAAAAGTAATATAAAAAATGTCGATAACAAGCAATTATGTAAGTTGCACACTAAAATATAAACAAAATTATTATATCCCAAAGGAAGATACATCTGAAATGATAGGTGTTGATTTTTTTAAAAAAGAAACAATTACCAAATTAAACAATTTGATTGAATTAAAAGTAAAATCTCCTTCAGAGTGAGTTGGACTTTTCTGCTATTTTCAAGGACATGTCAATGGCTTGCTGTTTCCTTCCACCAGAATATTTTTTCATCTTCCTTTTCAAGTCAAAAGGACAACCAAATCCATTTCTAACCCAATGTCTTCTACCTTTCCTGTAATCAGTTTTAATTGCAGACTTCAGTGCTACCTGTATTCCAGATCATGAGACAAGATCACTTGAATCAGTGAAATTGACAAATGAATAAAATTAGGCTATTAAATCCTGCTACAAGGATTTTTTTTTAAAAAAATTCTCTTTTTGGTGGGACAAAATTCAGGCTACTGCAAGCATATTCAAGATAAGACTGTGGTATTTCTAGGACACAGGTGTCAAACTCTCCACGTCACATTGTTGTCACATGACATTTCATAACATTTTTCCCATTTGTGGAGCTGGAGTGGGCATAGCCTGGACATGACGCATACAGCCTGCAGGCCACCAGTTTGACAACCCTGTTCTCGGCTGTTGAAATGCATTGTTCTGTTACTTTATGTTTTGTCCTTCTTCTTAATTTCTAACTTTTATTATAGAATTGTTTATAGAATTTTTTTATTGGCCAAGTGTTATTGGACACATAAGGAATTTGGTGCAAATGTATACAAAAGAAAAGATACATTTGTCAAGAGTCAAGAATCATCAGGTACAACACTTAATAATAATATTAATTTATTCATATCTTGCCTTTATTATTTTTACAAATAAGGCAGCAAACCTATCCAACATACCTTCTCCCTCCTATTTTCCCCACAACAATATATGCAAACATCTCAAACTTATTAAACAGATCAGCAAAACACATGAGTTTATTGCAGAGAAGGAAAAAGGGAGAAACAGACTTACATTCATGCTACACAGCACAGTACTTTCTTTCATATAAAAACAAGCGCCAAGTACATTTTTCACTTAATTTTTAAAGATTTGTTTTAATATGGGGCTGGGTGGCAGGGGAAGGGAATGGGATTGCATTTTGTGCAAAATTCTTCCACTTCCAGATCTCTCAAAACTCATTTTCTTTATAACTAGGGAAATGCAATATGTAACTTCAATTCATCTTCAGGAATAACAACAGAAAAAAATATGTTGCTCTGTTTCACATAGCTCCAAAGATACGTCTGATGCTCTTCCCAGCATCATGAATAAAATACCAGAAACTGTTTCTTGTTTTTCAAAACCAAGGATTTACACACAAATGGTTTTTCAGAGGCAGGGTTTTAATAGAACCCTGTAGCCTGTACATAGCATCAAGATAACCATTCTGTGTGATGGTTACTGAGATAACATTCAGTGAGGGGAACAGAGGAGATACTAAAAGCAGTTTCATCCCACCTGTTCTTCATTAGGATTGAGTCAGTAAATGCAACTTACAGCCTGAAATTATTTGTAGACCAGGATAGATTCAGTGGTGCCATTGATGCTTTTCTCACTTTTACAGGTGCAGTTTTATCACTAAAAAAATGCCAAATATTGCATGTACCTTTTTATGAGAAAGCTTTCCCCCAGGAAAAATATAATATAATGGGAAAAAATCATTTGCAAATTGTGTGACATATGAACATGTGTAATGTACATGTGTAATATACTTCACTGATTTGCCCATGTCTACATTCACTAGCTGCTTCAAGATTTTTCAAGAATCAAAGGTCAGCTACAAGTATTTTGTACAACTACCAGGCACATACACAAAAGAAGAAAAAAAAGGCCAAATGTTCAGGTCATGAGGCATTTTCATTTCATAATGCCAGCAAGATCTTTGGGAAGGATGTAGGAAAGGGAAAGCAAAAAATAATTATATTTAGTTAGGTGCAAAAATAAATAATCTCCATAATAGGTTTTTCCTGTGAGCTGTTTTCCATGCCAGCTGATACTGTTAAAAAACATGATAGCTAAAATGGTTTCATTCCTCTTTATGATCCAGGTGATATTACTTATTAAGGATTTAATGCTGCTGTGGAAACAGGAAAAGCATAATTATTCCTAGGATATTGTCAGTTATCCTAAAGGAAATTCAACCCTGATTGTTCCTTGGAAGGGCAGCTACTAAAGCTGAAGCTCAACTTCTTGGCTACCTAATAAGAAGGGAGGCCTCATTGGAAAAACCCTGATGTTGGCAAAGGTTGAAGGCAAAAGGAGTAAAGAATGGCAGATGATGAGATAGATTGATAGTGCCATCGATGCAATGAACATGATGAATTTAGGCAAATTCCAGGAGATACTGGAGGATGGTGGGGGGACCTTGCATGTATGGTCCATGGAGTCATAGAGTCAGACCTGACTTAGGAACTGAATAATGACGGCAGATGGCCAGTTAAGAAATGATTACTGTATATGAAACTTGTACCATAAAATCCAAAGGCACAATCCACACTGAGTGAAATATCAGAGACTAATTTTTGAAGAGAGCATAACCTAGAGACTTCAATCAGGAAAAAAAGGACGAGGAGGAACTGTCTGTTCCTTTTTGCTAATCTCTCACATCTGATGTTTGCAAACCAGATCTCAATAGTCCTATTCAAAGGGCCATGAACGTTATGCTAGAAAGGTTGCATATATGTTGCAGAACTCAGTTCAAGTTCACTGTAGTTCTCACATCCTGGAATCCAAATTCCTGAAAGGGATCCTCCCTCTACAGCTGTTTAGGAAGCATTTTTCCTTATACTGTGCTTTAAATCTACTTTTGGATCCTTCAAAAAAGATCTATGGAATAATAAGGGGGAGAGAGGGGGAGAGAGAGAAAGACATTTACAATCCCAAGAAGTTACAGCAAGTATCCAAATTCTATCCTTTACAGTCTTTTATTTCCTAGGATTGGATGTGATTATGCCAATGGTAGGATTCGAAATTTTTTATTACCAGTTCTGTGGGCGTGGCTCGGTAGGCATGGCTTGGCTTGGAGGGCATGGCTTGGTGGGTGTGGCAGGGGAAGGATACTGCACAAACCCATTCCCTCCCCACCCCACTAACCTGCTTTCCAGCTCCATTCTGTGTAGGGCAACAAAAGAAGACCCAGCCAATCAGCTGGGACTCGGGATGCAAAGAATAGATGGAGGCAGGGCCAGTCAGAAGTGGTATTTGCCAGTTCTCCGAACTACTCAAAATTTCTGCTACTGGTTCACCAGAACTGAATACCACCTCTAGATTATTCTTCCTTTATTGGGATGCTGTCATTCTATCCTTTGACACGTGTTCCTGTGTAGCTTGTACCATCGTGTGGCCATTTAAAAACCAGAAAACAATGTCTATAGACTTTGCATTGCTCAAGATGCTCAGAGGCCCATTTGCCTTTCCATAAAGCTTCTCCCTTGCACCATAACAACTATATGCACATTAAAAGAATCAGCCTAAAATCAAGAAACAATAAGATGGTAGTACATATGATGTCACATGGATTGAGCAAAACAACTAGCTAATATCCTCACATTTTAAATCTGTATCCCTCTCTTACTCTTTCCCATTATTATAAACAAAAAACCCTCTTAGAGTAGGAATGGATCAACAAACATGAAACATAGAGATGTGTCCAATAGGCCTCTTTACGAGTACATACTTTGTCTGCAGGAATTCCACTATTTTCTGGAGGGAATTCCTGCAGTGTGCACTGTTAACAATAAATGCTGCTGTGAGCCTTGATTGTTGATTGCAGGTCTTAAATTTGATTCCACATTATTTTGCACCAGCAAAAGAGCATTAAAAAAGGAAAAATAAACTTGTTTTGATAGCTATTTACTTGCTGATACATGACAATATAAAGCTGCTAAAATATTTTAAAATCCTACCCCAAGATATGAAATGACTTCACTGTAATGTAAATTACCTGTCTTGTGTCATTTAATGGTAAGTGTTATTCACGATGATTCATGACATGAGAATCTTTGAAAACTATCTGTAGTTTTATCTTATAATAAAGCATTGAAACTGATAGTTTGGCATCCTTCCATATCTTTTCTTCTCCCAAAGGATTTGAATTTCAGTCATGTATAACATTTGTGTGAATGCTCCTACTTAACATTTTAAGGAATTCTTGCCTGAACAAAATTCAGTCATCATCTGTTACATTTGATATATTAGCTTCCAGCCCCACAACTAGGCATTCCAATTAGAAAATTCTTGTCAGCATACATATCTTTTCCTTACAAATGCAACCAACCATCAAGTCCCAAATATTTCATTCCAAATAATAGCACTCTGTTGTTACTCAGGCTGTTTCCTCAAACCAAACATTGTAGGTCTCTAAATCCTATAACTATTGTTTAGTTGCAGATCTGGGACAAATGGCATAGCTCCTCAATGGTTCCCTATCTGGAATATCCAGAGGAGAAATAAAGAGAAGGAAAAGTTTAGGAAAAAGTTTTCTGTCTGAAAATCTGGCAACTGCTGCCATTAATGTTCCAGGTGAAATGGACTAGACCAGACAGTCAAATTTCAAGGTAGAACGTGGTATAGAGACAGCTTTGGTATATCTTGTAAATTATCTAAAGCCTGATGATGAACCTGTGCCACACATGCCGGAAGTGGCACACAAAACCATATCTCCGGGCATGCTAGCGTGCACTGGCAAGCTGATTTTCATGCACTTGGGAAAGCCGGAAACCAGAAGAACAGTTCCCTGGAGTGCATGCGCACACCAGCCAGCTGGTCTTCGTGCATGTACATTAGAAACTGGAAGATCAGGTGGCTGGTGTGCATGCATGCATGAGTCAGGAAGCTGTTCTTCCAGTTTCAGGCACACATGCAAGCACACATGCTCCCATTTTGACACTCGGTGCAGAAAAGTTTTGCCACAACTGATCCATAATGAAGCCAGGATGGAAAAAGTACATCTCTCAGTGACCTTCAATAATGTCAACCATGGTTTCCTTCTCAATCAGCTTGTGGGGGGATTGGGGGGGGGCACTGTTCTACAGTGGTTCTGTTCCTTGGGAGCCAATCTAGTTGGGGTAGGTTGTGAGGGAGAGGTTGCTCCCTAGGAACACCTCCTTTGTGAAAAGCCACAAGGCTTGACTCCTCTCCTTTTATTTTACTCTATAAAATTGCTCAGTGAAATCATCTGCTAGTTTGGTGTTCAGTATCATCAATATGCTGATGATACACTTCAACCTGAAGCCATCCAAGTGAGGCTGCTAGATTCTGTCTCAGTGCCTGGAGGCTATAAAGGTTTGATGGAGGAACTGGCTCTGATTTAATCCTGTCAAGAGTGAATGTTAAGGCCACCCAGATCTGCTTTATTCCATCTTCAACTTGGGATAGAGTCAGACTTTCCCATTGGAGCATAGTATCTATCTGGAGTTCTTCCTGGACTAACATCTCCTGCTCAATAAGCACATAGCAGCTGTTTCCTGGAAACCCCTGGCACAGCTTTATCTGTTGCATCAATTGTTTCCTTTCATAGATGAGAAGACCCTTTAGATACTCACTCATGCCTTATTCACCTCTTGGCTCAACTGTTGCAATGTGCTCTTGAAGACCATTCAGAATGTTCATCTAACCAATATTGATTTTATTTGGTTTGTCAATTGCTTCCAAGATAAAAACATAGTTATGAATACATGGATACATATAAGAGAAATAAAAGAAACAATAGGACAGGGATGGTAGGCACGATGGTGCGGTTATGCCTGCCTCCTACACACCTCTTAGGAAAGGGGTGAGGTCAATAGTAGACAGTCCAAGGTTAAAGTTTTTGGGGTTTGGGGAAGAAACCAGAGTCAGGTAGAGCATTCAGAACATTGATTCACTCTGTTGCTGATGTCGTATTTCCGCAATCAAGTTTGTGCGATTAACCTTGAGTTTGTATCTATTGTGTGCTCTTGTATTGTATGGTTGAAGCTGAAGTATTCATTGACAGGTAGGACATTGCAATGTATGATTTTATATACTAATTTTTAGATCAGACGAAGGCGGTGTAGTTCTAGGTTTTCTAGGTCTAGAATTTCAAATCTGGTGCATAAAGTATTCTGCACGAGTAGAGGAGTGAGAACTCTTCTTGTGAAATATTTCTGGACTTTTTCAAGTAATATCAGATACATAATGTGGGTCCAGACTGATGAGCTGTATTCGAGTATTGATCTAGCAATGTTTTGTATGCTCTAGTTAGTAGTGTAATATTACACAGAGAAAAAAGCTATGTGAGATTACTCTTAATGCCTTTTTGGCTATGTAGTTACAGTGGGCTCAGCACTTAGATCATTAGAGATGAGTACTCCAAGGTCCCTGACAGAGTTTGAGTCATCAACAAGGTCTTGACTATTCAGCCTGTATTTTATTTTCTGATTTTTTTTTTTCCAATATGTAAGACAGAGCATTTATTTGTTGAGATTTGAAGTTGCCATTTGTTTGACCATTCTGATACATAGTTGAGGTCTTCTTGAAGGGTAACTAGTATTGTCTGTGGCGTTGAATAGCTTTACATCATCAGTGAAGAGAATGCAGTTGCTCTTAATATGATCGACAGAGGTCATTTATGTAGAGTATGAAGAGGTTGGTCCTAGAACACTGCCTTGGGGAAACCACTGTTGACAGTACAGAATTTGATAGGACATTCCCAATTTTGACCATTTGTTGTCTGTTTGACAGGAATGCTTCTATCCAGTTATCAGTTATCCAGAGATACTGTAAGGTTTTAGTTTTAGTTTTAGGAGTAGTTTTGTGTGTACCACTGAAATCAAGGCTTTACAGAAGTCTATGTAGATTGCGTCTATTGCTTTGCCCTGATCGAGTTGTGTAGTCCATATGTTTTTGCAGTGTCAGAGTTGCAGATTGCAGGATAGTTTTTTTCTGAAACCAAATAGTTTATTAGAGAGTAGGTTGTTTGTGTCTAAGTGGAGGATAATGGATTGGTTAATAATTGATTCCATGGCACCATTGCCTCTGCAGGCCTTCAAGATCATGGAAAGTTCCTCAGGAAACACTCACAGTCCCTGAGATGTCCTTGTAGGACCTCCAATGGTGTGGGTGGTCTATTTCTGAACTTCTTTTTCTTATCTAGAGTGTGCTAGCTTGTCTGGGTGGAGTGTGCCAGTACTTATGGGTGGAGAAGTAGCCAATGTAGCAAATATATAAATATGAGTATTAAAAGTGTTCAGGGTTCTTCCTTGCTAAGAAAAGCTTGTCTTTATTCAGCTGAACAAACAGATAAAAAGCTTATCGAGATGAAAATCTGGCTCTGTCTTTCTTTATACCAAGCCACACCTGAAACCAGCAAAACAATGTCTATGTGATACAATGTCTATGCTTCATGAGTTGCACTGGTTACTAGTGTGTTCCAGGTGTGACTCAATTTACTTGTACTTATAAAGCCTTAAATGGCATAGGGCCTAGTTATTTGAGGACTTCCTTTCTCCTGGAAGGTGTGAGCTGATAGGTTGGCACACTCTGGATCCTTTCATTTAAACAATATTGTCTGTCGGGACCCAGAGACTCTATCTTGGGGAGAAATTAGGTTCTCCCTAAGATTTTCCATCTGATGGCAATCACAGGAAGCCTTAAAGACTGGCTGCTTTCCCAGGCATTGGACAGGGACAATTGGAGCTATATCAGTTCTTGTTCTTTATTCCTTTCTTATTTCTTTTTTTATCATTATTGATTATATTTTCTATTGTCTGATTTTATTTTATGTCTCCCAAAGTCAATCGGGCAGTGCCTACATTGTATAAATTAAAATTAAATTAAATGAACAATTTATCTGAACTATTGGGGAATATCAAAAACTGGAGGATGACAAGCATGAAATTCCTATCAAAGTACAGCCCGTTTTGTACATGCACATACAAAAGGGTAGGAGTTTGATACTGACACAATGCTCTCCATTTTGATACACTGCCCTGAGGGCACCCCTGGCTCATTCATTAGCACCACCCTAACAAGGTGCTTGAAACCCCCAAATCCTTATCCAGTAAGACAGCATAAAATAACATCCCACAAACCATGGTTGCTGTAGGAGATAAAATGAAAACTACAGTATTACTGACAGTCAAATTTGAAATGGATACTCAATTTGAAATAAATGGTTTGAACTGAAATCATCGTTGAAAGGAATAATAAAAAGGGTTGAATAACAAGGCAATTTTTTCTTCAGAAAAAAGACAGTTTAAACTCACTCTTTGCTGTGAACCTTTTTTCTTCATTCTGCTCAAAAGTTGTGTTCAATATTTCATGATGTAAAAAGAGCTGTTCAGAACAAATGAGCCCAAGGATTATGATAGAAACAACTTGGACAGAAAATATAATAGCCAATTCCATTGTCCCATTCTTTCAATGCAATATAATTTAATAGAATTGTCCCATCAGTGCCACTTACTAAACAACATAAGGTTGATTCCCACTCCACAACCCTCAGAGGATTTTCCTTGAATTTAGTACCCAGTTGCTAATTCAATACATGAATTATAACACAATCAGTTCATGTTTACAATACCTTTCAACACTTTCCTACTTGTTTCAGTGAGGCTATTTTAAAAGTATCTGCATATAGGACAGCTCTTTTTTTTTCTTTTTTTTGAAAATGAGCATCTCAGTATAATCCCAGAAAAAGTGAAAAAATAATGCTGGATAATCATGAAGCTATGTTCATTCTAAATGATTTTAAAATGTCAAAGCTGTCCATAAATTAGAATCTAGACTAGGAAGATGAATAGAGGCAATTCTATATTCAGAATAGTCATATATGGCGAGGAGGTTAGCTTGCTGAAGAATTGGGGGGGGGGGGATNGGGGGGGGGGGGTATTCTAGAAGTGCATATACTTTCCATGTGAATGAACTCAGCATTCTGGTCTGCAAGTGTGTTGAAAGAGAGATGATTTGAAGAGAAGTTAAGGGAGATAAAAAGAATAAAATGTGGAGACTTGCTGCTCCCAACTATTAAGTTTGGAAGCTAAAGCAGGGTCAGGTCTATAAAATAGGTGGATGGGAGGCTATCAGAAAATCCCAAGAGTGTACATTAGCAAACCAGCTCTGCATTGCTGCCCAAAACAGCCCTTCTTGGTTTATGATCTATGAAGTCACCAGGGATTTCCATAAACTTTACCTTTTATAGAAGGAAGCTTTGTAAAATTTGTTCAGTAAAAGCCGATGTAGCTCTTATCCCTAGTGGATAAAAGTTGTGTGTCCTGAATATGAGTCTATATTAGGAAGTGGAAGATGCTGAGACCAAAGAGAAGTCACTTGAAGAGAAACAGAGGCAGATTTTGTTTTTTTTTTTGGGGGGGGGNTTTTTTTTTGGGGGGGGGGCTAGAAAGGAGCTCATTTAAAGTGGCTTGTGGAATAAAGCTGGCTGTGGTGGTAGGGGTTGTTTGTTTGTTTAAGAATACCTATTCTTTGGGGAAGCAATTAAAATGTTTCATGTCCTCCAGACTAATGATGGAGTTGATCAGAAGCATATAGAGATGAAAGAAAATAATACATTCACAAAATTAACACAGTCACATAAAAAAGCAATAAAACAGAATGTGCTCCTGAGCTAAATCTAGAAGCATTGATGCCAAAATGGCGAACTTTCAGTACCTATGTAATTAAGTGCTCAAAGGCAGGTGGTACTAACTACATACCAGGACAACTTATAAGTATGTACATTTGTCCTGTACAGATTAATGTGTCCCAATATTTACTCTTGGGAACCTGTTTATCTTAGTCATAATGATTTATGCTTGGTTATGGCTTTATGCCATGTGTGACTCCAGCTGATATGGTTTATAAGCTATGACTGATGGCTTAGCAGTATATAGAAAACACACCATGATCACTTTCTTTTTTAATTTTTACAACAAAAGCAACAAATAAAACCATCTTTCAGTTTTACAGTGTCTTGGTTGGGAACATATATCTTGTGCATATACTAATATTATTATACATTTCTTATTTATTTATGTTCATAGTTTACTCTAATCAACATTTTATGTCATATTGTTACATCATTGTATCATCCCTAAAGTTTTAGTTTCAATCCTAATGTATCTTTCAAGAACAGGTCCCAATATTTACTAAGTTATGTTATTACTTATTCAAAAATAATCAATTATATTGTGTTATTGCTACTACATGTTTCAAATTCTTACTCTTCTATCTAAACATTCATAAAATAAATCACAAATCTTATAAAACTGCTTTTCCTCCTGTTCTCTAATTACCATTGTTAATCTTCTCATTTCTGCACAATCCATTATTTTCTTGATCGTTTCCTCCTCTGTTGGAATTTTCTCATTTTTCCAATTTTGTGCAAATACAATTCTAGCTGCTGTTAATACATTAATAATCAAATATGTTGTCTCTTTATTATAACTTCAGGCAAAATCCCCAGTAAATATATCTTTGGTTTTAAATCTATGTGTTGTTTAGTCATTTTTTCCAACCATGTGTGTATTTTAGTCCAATATCTTTTTGCTTCTATGCATGTCCACCACATATGGTAATAAGATCCTGGTAGCATACCATGATCACTTGATGCACTATAATTATAACTAACCTAACATTATTTATAATTTTGGAAAGGCACTCTCAAATCATGACAAAGGATTTAGGCAAAATGTCTAAGTAAAGTAATGATTGACCATATCATACCACATTAAGGAACATATACTACTGTGCAACATCTCTGGCTACTTTGCCATTGCTTTCTCAGCCTGGAAACTGTTCTTCATTGTTTTAGGGAGAGCATTATTCCCATCACTAACCGCTATTTTGCAGAGGTGAATAATGTGCAAGCCTAGATATGTACCTCATCTCTGGTCACGCTGGTTTGTACACACTCTGATTTGTACTGATATGTGTCAGAGTTGACAAGATTGAAAGATCACACATTATTCTTTTAACTGGTGACATTTAAATAAATCTGGCACTTTCTTCCTGCAAAACATGTTCTCTGCCATGGATGTCCTCCACATAGTCATGAGTAGAGGCATCACATGATTTCATGTGGAGCAATTCCCATGAGTTAATTGCCAAATCACATGGGAATAGCCATCACAACAGAATTAAACTCTGCTTTAGCTTGAGCCCACAAATTGGCTGGAAAGTGAATCACATTTAATTTTAGAAGGGATTTCTCAAACAGTGGGGAGCTTAGTCAGTGAAGCTAAATTCTTTCAACAACTTTGGCTGTTATTTAAAACCATTATAATAGAAGTACAGATAAAGTGTGGATTGTGGATGAGATAGGGCACAGGCCATTCCAAGAGACTGCCTCGGTGGTTAAATAGAAGTGTCCAGAATGCCATAAAAGGTAAAAAGCCTCCCTTTGCAATGCAAAATACTTGTCCATTATTAAAGTTAACAATAATAATAATTCTTCATCCTTTAGCAAAATAAATACAAATGCTGAAAAAAAAACCAAAGAAAGTGGTTGAGGAACATAAAGCAAGCAGTAAAGTTTTCCAGTTTAAGTGAATCATTTAACAAAGTGGTATAACTAACAAGCAGGTGAAGGGAAGGCAGCAATGAAAGATTTGTCAGCATACCATCAGTTCTCTGACCCAGGATGAATTCACACATGTCACTATACTCTAAAAAATGTAGTTTACTTGGGTTTGGCTTAGTAAGTGGCATGAACCCAATCATCAATGCTTGTTAGTAATTTTTGATAGTTTTTTTAGAGCAATGGTTTTTTCAAACTTGGCAGCTTTAAGATGTGTGGACTTTGACTCCCAGAAATCCCCAGCCAGCCATTTTCATCAGGCTGTCATTGCACAGATAATGCAAATGATGTAATTTTTGCCAGTCAGTTCTACCTCTGTTGCAAATTATATTGTTTTGGGCATTTGTGCAATGGCATTATGATGCATGAATTGTCATTGTGACCTGTACCAGATGCCCATGTTCCCAGCTAATGGATCAATCAAGCTGAGGTCAAATACTACTGAATAATAAGCTTGCCTTTTCTGCCTTCTCCATCACATTATATTTTGGTTTAGAGTTTTCATGTGAACAGACCCAGTTTGATAGAAAGTTACATGGGCTAATGAAAACTAAAACAGAATATGGCTGGTTCACAAACTGGATTTGTTTGTCTATGGCTTGTGAATAATCCACAATTGGCTGGATTAAACAATTGACTAAGCACCATGACTTTCATACATAATAAGTTAAATGTATGCATATTACCAATATTTGCAGAAGCACCTTTGGATTGCTGCTTTTTGTCTATGGGTGGCACCTAACCGGCTTGGTCGAGTTCATGAAAACCAGTTGTTTTTGTCCCAGGACAGGAGAGGACATTTCTCCTCTTCAGCAGGATACTGTGGACAATAACTCAAAGAGCAAAGGGACTTCTCCCACTTCAAGATGCCTGGCAATGACAGTCACGATGCACTTGAGGCAGAAGATGCTCTGTCCCTTGCAGAGCTGTGTGGGAGGAAGGATGGTCCATGATAGATAGCCATTGCCACATGTATGAGTCCCCACAGCCTTGCCTCCTGACCTGCCTTGCCCCTTTTTTGTTCAGGAACTGGGTTGTTGCCTAATTTAGAAAACTACCCTGCTCTTGCTTTATGACAATTAGATTGCAGAATACTTCTTTGGGAGACTTACATTCAGCTAGAGGACTGCTAATGCCGATTTCTATCATTTTGCCATTCAGGTTCAGGTTCTGCCTCTTGCCCTTTGATAATCTCTTGCCTTTTGTTTCACAGTGGATGACTACTTTTAAGAATTAGTCTACCTTGTTTTCTGCATTTTGTAAACTACTTGGAGGGTTTTTAACTAAAGAAAGCAGCAGCTTTTTTTAAAGAGCCACTAAAGACATGTCAACCAAGTGACAAGATAGGAATTGATATCCATTTAAATTGTACATTACTGTATAGAGGTGCTTTGAACGTTCCTGACAGAGCATTTACCTCTGACCACTTAAATGAAATAGCTTTCCAAAGTATCCCTCAAGTTGCTGTTCATTCCGGTGGGACATTCGTGTTATTTTCTTGGCAATAATCTAAAAGTGGTTCTCCACTGCCACCCTCTGGGATGTCCTGGGTTTCTCCATTGGTACTAAAGCCTGGGATTTCCTGGTGCTCTTCTGTTCAAGGACTGTCCTTGAGGGGGCTTGTGAATTGACCAAGCCTGATTTGGTGGGTGGGGGAGAATTGGTTAAATCAGCCGCATGCCAACATTTTCTCTGGGACAAATTGGATGAGTGATGCTATTTGTTTCATGTTATCTGATACATTGGCATCCCACCTTTTTTCCAAGAATCCATTAGATGTAGTCTTCCCCAGAAATTTTCCATGTGGGAGGGGCTGCCAAAAATGTTAAGAAGGCAACTGTAACTGTCCAATCAAAGCCCCAACCATTTTGTGTGTTCTGCATACCTGGTGTATGTAAAAAAATGATTGCAGCTGCCATCTTAACTTTTCAACTCTGTATTCCAGGGGTCTTCAAACTTGACAGCTTTAAGACTTATGGACTTCAACTCCCAGAATTCTTGAGCTAACATGACTGGAGGAGGAATTCTGGGAGTTGAAAATTTGCCAAGTTTGAAGACCCTTGCTGTATTCAGTCACCCCTGATATTCCTCGTGCCATTTTTTTCCCTTAACAATAACTGTGAGAGTGCAAGAACTTCATGGCTAGAAACAGGTCTCAAGCAGAATCTCTTCAGACCTAATCTAACAGCCTAACTATTCTTCCAAAGTGGGGACCTTTTTTTTTCACTACAGATTGCCACGCCCCTGGGGTTCCTGCCTTGATCCTCTTTCTGTCATTGTCTTGCCTTGATCCTGCTTTTCTTTCTGTTGCCTTCATCCTTCTTCACTCCCCTTTCCACCAGCAACCAATCACTTTCCCCAGAGATTAGAAGAAATTGCTTTTTGCAGTTTGTGAGATTATGCTAAGGACTGCATGGATCTGGGCCAAGTACCATGCATTTCTCACCTCTGATGTTTACATTGGTGGCCTGAGATGCCACACATTCAGGATCATGGGCCTATATTTAACTGTTCCCAGATGGACCAATTTTAGATAAATTGTAGCTTGCAAGGGTTGTTGTCTGCTTCAGAACAGCTGTATGCTTAACATAGTTCCTTCTCATTACCTGTAAGCCAACTGACAGCACTCCGAATCATTTTAATGCCTCCTGCGGTATCAGGCTACACTTTTGCTTTCCATAAAGCTTTCAAAAATAGACAGTAAATGTTCTGCTGGAACTCATTGCATTTTGTTAAAACACTTAATCCCACCATTATAGCTCTCAGAATGCATTTTGGAAGCAGAGACACTCTTTCCTGTGAGCTAGGCACAAATGTTAGCAAATGTACATCAGCGTCAATCCACTGGCATCCATTCCAAATGTGTCTTAGGGGTAAAAGAAGTGGGCTGTTTCCTCTCCCATGATAAATCAGGAATCTTGCAATTAATTCACCAAAATGGACTTTCTGAATTAGCAGCTGCTGGAACTGCTGCAGTGCTTTGGCTGCTACTGTTCTGTAAAAGCACAATGCTATGGTCTAGCCTTTTGAACAATCAGGATCGTGTTTTCCTTTATTCAGGCAGGGACTAAGGTGGGAGGCTGGAGAGAAGGCAAAATAAAGGAAGGCCTGTTTTGACAGATGTGTTTCCCCCTGAAGTAGCAAAAATCAGACACAATTCATTATGGAGAGAAAAATAGAATTTCCTGATTGTTATGTTGAATAGGTTCTCTGGAGGGAAAAATTTAATTAAAATACACAGTTGGAGTGTTATGCATGGTGCAGTCCTCTTCAGATGCAGTTCTCAAACTTGGGATGACTAATTGAAGAAGCAGAAGTGCAACTCAAAAGGCTGTAGAATCACACGGGAGGGAGGGAGGGAGGGGGAGGGAGGGAGAGAGATCGATCTGGATTTTCAAACAAAGGAAACACTATATCCTTAGTACAAATTCCATTAATTCCCTATTCTGGTGCTTTCAGATGAGATGGCTCTAGATTAAATTTGAACTTTATTGATTCCCATCCAGTAGGCCATACTTTTATCCTTCCATCAGTATTAATGATGCATGATTAAGTCAAATCAAACACAATGTGCATGCATGTGTAAGACTAGCAGGTGGATGTGATGGAGATGGCACCATCTCTTTGCACCTACAGTATGACTTGCTTTGACCTCTAAATAATGAGACTGAAATGAGTGGAAAGGTCTTCACTCATTGTTCCCCTGTCAGTCTCCCACCTGGCTTGTTGTTGGCTAAATTAATCTCTTATTTAGTGACAAGACACTCTCTCTCCCCCTCCTCCCTCTCCACATGATGTTGGTTAGTTAGAAGTGAGTCTTTCAATCATTGTACATTACTTAATCAATGTACATTGTACATTACTGTAATGAATGTCTATTAGCATTTATTGATTGGTTACATCCATATTCAACATCCAAAATAACTATATTATGAGTCATGGTGGCACATTAGTAAGAATGCAGTTTTGCAGACTATTTCTTTTCACTGCCAGAAATTTGATTCCTTTGAATGTGACCAGCTCAAGAATGACTCAGCCTTGCATCCTTCTGAGGTCGGTAAAATGAGAACCCAGACTGTTGGGGGCAATATGCCGACTCTATAAATTGCTTAGAGAATGCTGTAAAGCATTATGAAGTGGAATATAAATCTAAGTGCTATGGCTATTGATAATTTATTTTTTTCAATCAAATATTCTGCTTATGTTCATAAGCTCATCCTACTAAGTCACCTCTCAAACAAAATAGCATTCTTTTAGACAACCATGAACTTCAAAGTTATCTTCATTGTTCCCCTAACACAGTTTGTCTGAAACTTCCATTGCATTTCTCAGACTTTCTCTACCCAACTAGTTGTCAAGATAACCAACAGCCTTGAGTGAAATAAATGAAGAGGTCACAATGTGAAAAAAAAATCCCTGGCATCACAAATATTATCACTCCCTATTTGTTTGTGCATCCTGGGATTAGTTTTCCATTAATCAATATTCAAATGTGCTGGGAATTTGCAAATATGTCTTTGTCAACATGATGGCTGGACTGTATAGAAATCAAAAGTGCAAGTTGAGAAAAAAAAAACTTGGTCAAAAATACAAACAAGAAACATGTTTAGGTATCACTGGCTTTTGACCTTTGCCAGGAAAGAAAATAAGCCATCAATCCATTGACAGCTGTTTGGCCAAGAAGACATTTCTGCCATTCCAATTCCAGATATCTTATTTACAACCCTGCAAGATAAATCACGCTGCAAGAGCAGCTTGCCTAAAGTCACCTCTAAAAGTCATGGCTGAATGTAAGACTGTACATTATTTCCCCCCAACATTTCAAAATCTAGCTTACAGATGACATTTAAGTTTGCAGTAAATTAATGTAAAAAAAGGCTCAAAACACATCTGGGATCAGATTCTGCTGGAGTTTCAGCACTTGAATTAAAGCAAGATATGCCTGTCAACCATTGATTGATATGTAATTGAAAATAATACAGCAAGTCAGCTACTAAAGAAGAAATATATTTGTGGCATTTGATGGTTGTCATATAAATAAGCTGATGCATTTCAGCAAACAATATTAGTGAATTGCAAGTACTGCTGTGATTTGAAAATATGGTTGGGTTCACACATGTTTGCAACCAGGGGTGGGGAAGGAACCACATAATTGACTGTGTTCCAATGTTGCAGACCAGAATAACTGGTTTTCTATCATCTGTTAAGCTAAAACCAAGCAAACTACATTATATGCAGCACATATGTGTCACACTTGTGTCACACATGAGATATGTGCCAACATCTCACTAACAAATATTATTGCCAAATTCAGCATTAGCTGTTCAAGATAGTCCAAACAAGAAACTTATTATTTATTTTATACATTTATTTATTGATTACATTATAAACAGAAACCTGCAATGTTTCTTCCTTCCTTTCTTTTTATTTCTTTTTATTTATTGATGCATTTATTTACAACAGTAAAAATGGGCTATTGTCCTATTAGATGGCTTCCTGGAGCAATTTGTCTCAACCTTAAGCCATTTTTAGACAGGTATGTGGACTCCCAGAATTCCCCAATGTTAGCTGGAGTATTCTGGGCATTGAAGTCTATACATCTTACTACGGTGAACATTGAAAAACATTGTCCTAGAAGTATTTAGCTGGTCACGAAAGTAAATAGGGCACTGGACTCTGAAAGCTTTAGGTTTGATCCAGCATAGCTCTTTCTACCTTCTTGTATTTACAGCTCTTCCTTACAAATATTTTAATAGAGAGTTTTTGAAGGAAGCAGAATCAAAAGCCAGAGTTAAATGGCTTGTGGCCAAAAGAGCAAAGAAGTTCTGGTCAGTGGCGGGATTCAAATTATTTTACCACTGGTTCAGTGGGCATAGCTTGGTGGGCATGGCTTGGTGGCCGTGCTTTGCCAAATGCCGGTGTGCAGCTTTCTCCACACCAGTTAAGATCTGCAGTGCCAATCAGCTGAGAGGATAAAGAAGAGAAAAGTGCAGGGGCAGGTGGGAGGGCTAATCCTATGCTTTTCTCTTCTTTTTCCTCTCAGCTGATTGTTGGAAGATTTTTTTCCCTCCTCTCAGCTGATTGTCAGCTTTTTTTTCTACTGGATCAGCCGAACCGATCTGAACTGGTAGCATACGACCAGTGGCCTTGGTCCATATCCAAAGGCCCAAGAGAAATAGAAATGTCCCTTATACAAGGCTACTCATCTGTCTTATTGGAGTGCCTTCATTCCGGCAATTTACAGAGAATAATAAAAATTAAAAGTAACTTATGACTGATTCACTAATTGGACTATACCATGGTTTGTTTAATCAGGGCTTGTGAATAATCCACAATCAGATAGATTAAACCATTGACTAAGCCCAATGACTGAGTCATATCTGTTAAATCAAATGTAGGTATATTACCCACATTTGGAGAAGCCGCCCTTGGGTTGTTGCCTTCTGCCCAGGGGTGGCCCCAGCTGGCTTGGTCCAGTTCATGAGAACCGGTTGTTCTTGTGAACCATACATTCCAGCTGGCAGCCCTTCTGCCTGGGTTCCAACACAGCAGGGAACTTTCTCCTCCTTTGTTGAAGGATCAGCATACCAGAGGGCTCTGTGATCCTGCATGGGCCTCTCCCAAAGAGCGAGAGACATTGTGAGTTAAGGAACCACCCTTCCCGCCCATTATTGTCTGAGCGGCTTTGACCAAGGTCACCACCCAAATTAGATTGCTAGATAACATTTGAAGGACACAAATAAAAACACCCAGCACAATTCAATCACCCGGGCACCATTGGTAACAGAAACTAAAATCTGAAAGTAATTAACAAACATAAACCTGAACTGGCAAGACTGGCGTCCCTGCCTGACCCAGCATGGGCTTTCCAAGCCCCTTTTCCCCTCCCCTCCAAAGAGAGGAACTGGCTATTGCTAATAGGAGCGTCAGTCAAGGCAGAGCTGAATTCACTGTGATGTTCTGGCCACAAGCCAACTGCTCAGCGGGACACTGGAGCTCTTTTCCAAAACTCTCTGACCAGCTTCTAAGCAAGCTGTCATTGCCTCAGTCAGCTGCAGAGCAAAGTGTACACTGGGTGGCCTCTCCAGGCCACAGCATTGCAGGCAGGACAGTAGGGGTTCCAGGAATTATAGCATGATTACAAAATCTGTCTGGAAACAATAAGGGGAAAAATCATACAATAGAATTCTCTGAATGGCTAGGAGGGCAAATGAAATGAGGCAATAACCCCACCACATTTAAACTGCAGTTCCAGTTTGAAGAGAACTACAGCAAGCCCTGAGCTCTTTCAAATGTTTCCAGGCACTAATGGAAATGAATTGGCAGGCCTTGCAGGGCATTTCAATACCGGTGGCACTCTGCATTCACCTGTTTTGCAAAGGTAACCTTACAAAAGAGCCTGGATTTTGAAAATGAATTGGACATTAATGTATAAGAATGTCTTCCAATGCTTCCAACATTTGAAAACAAAACACAGTCTCATAAAAATAGGAGTTTTTATCCTGTAGCAGTCTAGCTCCATAACTCCTCTAAAAGTAATGCCTGTATGAAGTGACAGTGAAAAATGGTGAAAATGGCATATATATATATATATATATGTATGTATGTATGTATGTATGTATGTATGTATGTATGTATGTATGTACGTATGTATTTGGCCGGGCATGATGTACAGGGAACTTCGTATATGCCTTGGTTTTCCAGGTCAATTTTGTCTTTGGGGTTTCTAACGAGGTGCTATTTTTGTTTGTTTTGAAGGCAGTCTTGATGTGATGCTGGTGTAGTATCTTACTGATTTTATCTGTAGTACCCTCTTGTGTAAGGGCAAGACAGCATGTTCCATAGGTTCTGTTGGTCCTTCTAGGCTCTCTGTTATGTCTTGTGTGTTTTTTGGTGGATCAAGTTGGTGATTTTGTTTTTTTGAAAGCCATTGGCTGTCAATACTTTCAGTCAGGGTGCAATGTTCAGTCTTTATATGTGTCTTATCTGCCAGGCGTTTGGGTTCTGGTAATTAGTGTTTTCGCCATGGAATTTATCTGTGCTGGTGGTGGTGGGATTGGGGTTCAGGTAGCGGTGGTGTGTGTTTTTCTTTTGGTATATGGTGTGTCGCCGTGTGGCCATCTGTTCTTTGTAGATTAGTACATCTAGGAATGGTAGTTGTTTGTTTATTTCCGTTTCCCATGGTGAACTTGGATTTTGGGGGTGTGTGCTGGTTTATGTGTATTAGGAAATTTGTTTAGGTTTTCTTTTCCTGGGGCAAAAATCACAAATGTGTCATCAAATTATTTAGCCATAGTTTGGGTTTTGTGGGTGGATTTGTGCTCTGGATTCGAATGTCTTCCATGAACAGGTTTGCAATGACGGGTAACAGTGGTGATCCCATTGGGGCTCCTTCAATTTGCTTTTGTATCGTTTGTCCTTTTGTATATGAAATTATGTGTTGGTTAGGCAGTTTTCTGTTTTAGTTCCATGACAGGTCTTTAGCTGGTTGGTCTTTATTTTTGATGATTTCAAGAGTTTCTTTTATCGGGATTGAGTGGAATAGTGAAACCACGTCGAAACTTACAAGCAGATTTCTGTTTCGCACGTGTAGATCTTTGATCATTTCTAGGAAGTGGCATGAGTTTTGTACATATGAAGCTGCGGTTTCAGCATGGGGCTGTAGTTGTTTTGCCTAAGTTATGTTAGCTAGGTTTTGTAAATGGTGCTGCCTATTGACTGCCTACTGAAGTATTGACAGCCAATGCTTCCAAAAACAAAATCACCAACCTTGATTACAAAACACACCAAGACACTAACAGAGACCTAGAAGACAACAGAAGCTATGGAACAGGATCTGTCTTGCCTACATAAAGAGGTACTACAGATAAAATCAGTAAGATCGCTACACAGGCATCACATCAAGACTTGCTTCAAAACAAACAAAAAAATAGCAAGCCATGCGTTAGAAACCCCAAAGGAACAAAATTGACGCTGGAAACCAAGGCATATACGAAGTTCCTGTACATCATGCCCGCCAACATACATTGGACAAGACCAATAGAAGGAATAAGTACCCACCTAGATTGAACACAAAAATGCAGTATAAAAGCTGGAAACACACATCCTCAGACTAGTCCAAACACAATGAAAATGGCACTAAAACCTAGCCAAGAAGAGAACAGCCCACCACAGAATATCAGAGAATAGCCATAGAGATGAAAAAAGACCTGAAAGCATGAATAGAAGAGATGATTCCACCAGACTGTCATCATTTGGAAAGCCTGCACTCTGCAAACTACGGCAACACTTACACCACTAAGCAGGCAAACACCTGGGCACAAACAGACCTCCCTCTGATGGCCTCCAACTCAAACACCCACCCACCAGCACCCAGGGTGAACCTAGCTTTCCTAATGGATAGCAGCCATCCTTTCGAACATGAAGCAAGCTGCACTGAAAGCCTTCAAGACACAGGAAACCAGAGTGTTGCCAGCCAATCAACTCCAAAACAGACAGAAGAAACCAGAAACACCAATCAAATCAAACTCCAAGTCCAGTGAACACAGACCTAGACTGCTTAGGCGCACTCAGAATAGACCAGCCTCGAATTTGAAACCAGAAGCTGTTGAGACCCACATCCATACAGAAGCCTGGAATGATCGGCAAGATTTGAGATTCTGCTGAAACGTTGCTACAACTTTAACAGCACTGAAAATGACGTGGGATAATACCCGAGGGAGAGCTGAACAGTCACACATGTAAGTACCCACAAAGCTTAAAAAATAATATATATATATGTATGTATGTATGTATGTATGGTATGTGTATGTATGTTATATATATATAATAATATATATATGCTGCAATTTTTGAATCTAGATCTATGTCAATTCAATATGTTTATTGTTCTGACCTCTAGTTACACAAAGACAACAATGTAATCTGCTCTCTCTCTTCTCTCTCTCTCACACACACACACACACACACACACACACACACACACACACACATTCCCTTTTATTTGTTGTCACAAGAATTGCTCAGTTCTATCCAAACTTGTCTTTGTATTTGAGGAGAGGTTAACCCACAGGCTGAGGAAGGGTCCTTTAGTTTGTTTTCTCTCCCTGATCTCACCAAGCAGGCAAAATGCTGCCTCCTCTGCTTCTCTAAGGCTGGAGCTTGTCATTTACTGACTTTGCTAGTGGTGGGTGGAATCGAGTTGGTGGGAGGCCTGCTGTGTCATTTTGTCCTTTCCTTTTTATTTGATCAGTGAGTGCAAATGCAATGCACTGCAGTACAGATGCATCTGTCTTAGTTGGAGAACACCATCAAATTAGAAGTAATTCAAAAGTCCTGCAGGCCTGTAAGAAAATACTGTTACAATTCTTGATTTTATGCTTTACCAGTCTTCCCCTCCACTTTTCCCCCCAAAGTCCTGCAATGCTGCCTCATTCTGGTGATGCTATGTGCTCCCAAGAAGGATGAGCAAAAAATGCCAGGTATAGGCCAAAACCACATATTAGCAGCTGGATCAAGAGGCAAAGTCATCCCAGCTATTCTGGATTCAGAAAGATGTTGAAGACAAATTGTCACTTTAATGACAATGGCAAAAACATCCATTCATACCACTGCAGGAGAAGGCAGTGATATTTTACCAAGAAAGTCACATGGATAGACAAGATAACAATCACTGAGAATATTGGGGCAGGTGATGAGCTCCTCAACTGATACTCCACATACTATTGAGGATCTTTAGAGTATTAATGATGGAAGAGCTGAGGACATCTTAGAGTACAGTAATAATCCTGTTTACAATGGGGCTATAACAAAATTTTCTGGCTATCCAGTTGCTGATGTTGGCATCCAGGAAGGGGAAAAATCCAAAGTTGACAGGAGGAACTTGGGACATAAGAAGCACAGACATGGGAAAGTTCAAAATAGTCAAAAATTAAATGAATCAACCACACATTGACATTTGAGGCAACAGATGGATTGTGCGGGGACAAGTATTACTCTATCCCTAAAACCCAGACTGTCATTTGATTTTGACAGCAGACAGAGCAGGAAAATTGATGGCCCTGGAATGAAGCTGACAGATAACAAAAACCAAGTTGTTTTCTGTAATATAAAGAGAGTCAATATATGGGTACAATAAAGACTACTGTTTATACTGGAAGGTGCAATTATCAACAGAAAGGGCAGGCTTGAAGCCTCCTTAGTGAAGCAGGATAGCAGCCATGCCAAGTCAGCCCATGGTATGGCCATCCCAATTTGTTATCAGATCCTATATCCCCACAGTAAAGGTCATGTTAGAAATTGTTTTTTATATCCAATGTGTCATATACTCAGAGGGTATATAAAAGCTGTAAAGCCCATGTCACACTGCACCAACGGATGGAAAGAGGATGTAAAACGGAGAGAAACACTTGCCATCCATTGAGCCCTTGCCCTCGCATTGGTTAACCTGATTCATGTACAAATAGTCGGCCGTTACTGTAACTTCAACTGACTCTTGGTTTTTCATCGCTCGCATCTATCCATCCAGCAATACCATAGACTGAGATCATCCGCTCAAAAGTTTTGAGCTGCTCATAAACTTTTTGCGGCGGAGAACTGTATGTCCAACGCGTCCGTTGCTGCAATCCGCAACGCATATGAGACTGAACGATTGACGTTCAACAATCCGTTGTCATCCTATCTGAGGCGAAGTCTGCTATCCATAATCGTCTGCTTAGGCGCATCCGCTGCGCACATCCGCGAACTCAAATCTCTTCAGCGGGAAAACGACACAGGGAGGAAGCGAACCCGGACGCGAATGGATCACAAAAGCGTTCAAGTAGCACGACGGAGAAAGGGATGAAAAGTAGGAATGCGCTCGCACGACAAAGCAGTTTAAAATGGAAGAAAACGTTCGCAGAGGGGACCTATACTCGGATATTAAGGATATCCTCAGAGAGGATAGCCTAGAGATGTCAGAAGGCACCACCGCTAGATGGGATTGGAAACCCGTATAATTGCCTATACAAAGGGGGGACGGAACTCACCGGATCATCCACTTTTTCAGTAGCAGCGCCGTGCTGTGGAGACCTCTGCAGCCTTCATTCGTGGCTCTTGCCTCTTCCATCACATCAATGATGTCCACCACATGGATCGTAACAGCAGTCCTTTTGGTAGCCATCCATCATTTGGCAAGCATGTGAGCAAGCCATCTACGCCTTTCAACTGTTACTGAGAAGAAAGACGTCCGTAAGAGCGGGGTAGTGCGGGAAGAGAAGAGGCAGCACAAGAAGTTGTCTGGGTCCATTGAAGATGGGATCAGGAGAAGGAGTGCAGAGTACTCGGGACTGAGGTACAAAAGCTGATGGTGAGGAGCTGAGGAAACAACGACCCTCGGTGCATTCCAAATTCATGAGGATGCCTTCAGTATCCATGTTGATAGTATGTATAAGGTTGGTAGCGGCTGAAGACCCAGGTTGACCAAGCTAGCACCAAGTTCCGGCCCACACCTGGTAACCCTGGGCGTGAAGGTGGGCATCATGGGATCTGCACCACCTGGCTCAGGGACCATCTACAGGAGCAATGCAGTGGCTGGAGGGTGCCACACAACACCATAACATTTGTGTCAGAGAAGTGGTGCAGGGCCATGCAGCGCGAGAGAGATACCGTGGAGGGCTCCTCCAGTGCCCCTCCACTGAAGAAAGGATGGGACAAAAGTTGGGCAGAGCAGGTGGTAATCAGAAGTGGAACTTCCCCACACGGGAAGGTTCCGTGGATGCCATAGATTGGGAAGCACGTGGCTGAAAGCTCCGCTCTAAGTCGGGGTCACTTATTCTAACTACAGGGCTTCTCAGCATATCCTCTTCGCCATGGGTGCGGAGCTGATAAAGATGTATGTTGCAATCATGGCTGCTGTCAGGCAGAACGGTCAGTTGCAAGATGGCCCAGGTAACAACTCGACCAGTACACTCAAGGAAGGGAGCTGGAATATGCAGAACTCAGTTCGATGGGTTTCAACTCAGGAGTCCAGAGGTACGCTCTGCGTACAGAATGACAACGGCCGACGAGAATGTATCGCCACTTCATCGTGGGGGATGATGCGTGTCGTCCATCAGAACGGATACTCATAGACGACCCCTGACCTTACAGACTTGCGGATGAGTCGGAGGCGCATGAAGGAGATAGAGGAGATGTTTCGAAACTCTAGACCAGGGCTTCCAGGGGCAAGGATGTTGTTGAGAAGTCTTTTGTGCATTTCTCTTCTGGCCAACTCATGCTCATGTTGGTTATCTTTTTCACTCTTATATTCTTTATGCAGCTTATATGCCTTCATCCGTACTGTTTGAGTGTAGGATTCGTGGAAGTTTGTCTGTGGCATTCCTGCATTCTATATCTCATCTGCGTCTACTTTCTTGCTTACTTGTTTTTTTTTTCAGTGTTGCAAGGAATCATGGCTCTTCTGGATCTTACACAAGTGGATTGGGACATTGGTTGTCTCTTTTGGTGGAATGGAGTGCAAGGCGAAATCCTGATAGACATAATGATTGTGCATATTTTGGCCCTTTTCTACATGTAGCTTCATCTTGTGATATGTTGTGGACGAGCAGCGCAACTTCCTGAGACACTGGTGCAACGTCTTCCAATTTGCTGGACAGTGGAGTGGCTATTAGACAGGATGATAAGATTGATTAATGGATTTGCTTTCTTCACCTGTCTCATATATAACTATCTGATTGAGTGTATTTTTATGTGTTCACTTGTTATTGTTTTTGGGTGGGGCTACAAGTGAACTTGTGTCTATTTAATAAAGAGAGTTGTTGTTTAGTGTACATGTGTGGATGAATGGTATTACATTAATTATTGGATAATACAGGGCATAGGTGTGGCGACTGGGAGGGGTGGACACATAGAGTCTCCACTATGCGCTTGCACTGGGAAGGTTTATCTATGCGCACCCAGCTATATACACGTGGTCATGACGCAAAAAGCGGTATGCTGGCGCTTCATTCAGCAGCTATTACCTACATCCAAAGGTATCGCCTTGCCCATTCCACAAGCTATTACGACATCCCAAAGGTATCGGTGCCCATCCACAGCTAATAGACAGTAGCTGGACCCTTAAAGGTAACCCTGCGCACCCACGCTGCTAATCCAGTAGGTCCTATCCCACAAGCATGCAAGTAGGCTTAAACTATTTCTAAAAGTTTTCCACCACGAGACGTTTATTTTAAATAAATAAGATGAAGCAAGTGTGTGAAGCAAAGATAATCTATTATTAAATAACAAGCTGTAAAAGGAAAAATGACCACAAGTTCAAGTGTCCAAGAAGCAAAAATAAAAGTCAACGAGGTACCTCATCCAGTCTCATGGCACTTCTTTCTTGGTATCACTCTGAGGGCGTGCCCACAGTGCATCAGGGGTGAAAGGGTCGGATCACGGTGCTGTGGAGGTGGCTTGCTGGCTGGAGTGCTGGTGTAGATCATTGGGGTGCCTAAGCCGAGAGGAAACAGGGCGGACGGTGTGTGAGGGAAGCTCTCAGACAGCTGGCTCAGCCCCGTGATGTTGAAGCCCCTTGCCTGCATGACATGGGTGTCAGCCCAAATAGCCGCGATGTGATAAGAGGTACATGAGGAGCAGGGCCGGCATTGGCATGTGGGGTGGGAGGAAGGAAGCAGTGTAGTGGCGGCGCTGTGCTGCTCTGGCAGGCTCGGGGTGAGGGCACTGGCGTTGGTGGGCATTGTGGAGTGGTGTGGCATCAGTGGCGTGCTTGGGATCAGTGGCACCGGTGGCCGTGATGCTGAGTGGTGCTGTGCGCTGGACTAGGGGGAAAGGGCTGCCTGTGCTGCTCGGACCTCCTGGTAGCCATGCCTTGGAAGGGTAGGGCCTGTGGGAGAGAGGGCCTATGGAAGGGCAGTGACCTCACCTGGGTGGAGGAAGCAGGCCTGGACTGGGGTGGAGACAAGCAGGTTCAGACCGGGTCTGGGGGTTGGTCGAAAGAAGATGCGGTAGATCGTCTTCACCACATGGCTATGGGGTTACCGACATGTTACTGAGAGGGGTCTGGTTGACAATAAGTGAGGAAGGGCTTGTGGTCTGGAGGAGGGGTGTCGGTGTGTACCGTGAGAGAGGAGATACTAGCTGCTTTGCTGATGGTGTCTTTTAATCTCCAGCGAGTGAACACGTGTACGGTTCTGTCCCTCGGTTTGCCTCTCTGCTTTCTGTGGAGGGTCGACAGCTGGGGTGGATGCGGGTTGGGCTGTGGTTGGAAGTGCCAATTTCCTTTCTCCCACTGCGTTGCAAGGGGGTCTCCACACGCTCCGACGGTAGTAACAAGCTGTGCTGGTGGGGGTCTCTGTCGTGGGACGCTCAAAGAATACCTGCCTGGGACACAGACGCCCTGACTCTTTGCCAGAAAGAGACTGGCTCTTCAACAGGCTGGCAGATGGACAAAACGACAGATCCCACACACACACCGCTTTGGACAAAGCGACACAAGCGGACGAGAAAAATGGTTCCTCCGTTGTTATCCGCTCTCAAAAAGGGGGCAAATCTGCATTAACCAGAAGCGGACAACACAGAAAGGAAGGACTAGGGGGGAGGGCGGGGGGCGGAGGAAAGCAGATGCTGCCACGGAAGCCCTAGCGGATGGAAGCGGATCGAGAAGATGGACATCCGCAGGGCTTCCGGGGAGCACACAAACGGACGCAGAATGGAAAGAGCGATGCGAGCGGGATGTCGAGCGGATAAAGCGGAGCAATACGGAATGCCGGCGGATGAAGTGATGCAGAGCAGAATGTCACGATGCTGCGGAAGCCTAGTGATGCCGTAGCGTTCATGTGCATGCGGGGAGGATGCATTGCGTCAGCCCCGCGGATATAAAGGGAAGCAGCTCCAAAGCAGGTCACCATTCAGAGGAAACGACCTGCTTCCAGACACAGCTTGCCAGCCAGTCCAGCCAGTCAGCCAAGTCCAGCCAGCAACCAACAAGCCATGGGTGAAAGAACAGAAGCCTCTGCATCCTGCTTCCCAGCCCCCTGGCACAGGGACAGGCCACGGCCTCCCCACCCCTGGCGCCTGACTCTGCTTCTGCCTGGGCCGCCTTCCGCCTGCCTGCGGGCTCGGATCTTATCTGGCTGCTGGGGCTTCTGGCTGATGCTGTTCTTGGTGGTGCTGCCTTCCTGCGTGGTGCTTTCCTCCTGCTGCACTGCTCCCTGGTGCTGGGTGCTTCCTCGACCTCGATTCCGCTCTACTCCTGCCTCGCCGCGCTCGCTCCTGGTGCTGGTGCTTCTGCTGTGCTTTACTCTGCTGGCACTTGCTCTGGTGCTGGTGCTTTCTGCTGGTGCTTAATCCTGCTGGCACTGCGCCTGTGCTGGGGCTTCTGCTGGGGGCTTATCTCTGCTGGTGCTGCTTCTCCGGATCAAATCCGCCCTCCCGCGTCCTGCTGGTGCTCAATACTCTGCTGCGCTGCTCTGATCCTGTCGGTGACTCGCTGGTCCTGCTGGTGCTGCCTGGTCCTGCTCTGCACGCTGTCCTGCTTTTGCTGCTACTATTGTTGTTTTGCTGCTGGTGGTGGGGTGGAGGAGCACGCCCTACAACTCTGAAAGCACCTCTGATTGAGGGCCCATATGGCGACATGCCGAAGGGGAGGACAGAGGCAGACTCAATGAAACGGGAGAGGGAGGCAAATAACAACATAGAAGAGGACATGAGGAGGAGGCTGCTGGAGTGGCTGAGGGGAGAACGAGTATTACTGAGCCGGACCACGAAGGAACAACGGCTCATATCGCAAAGCCAAAAGGAAGCCAGGCTGCTTGGAGAGAGAATGGTGAAAGAGCCTGGGCCTACACTTCAGAGCGTGATCCTCGGGCTGGTGGAAGCACATGCACAGTGGTACTGGGAAGCTGCACCCTCAAGAAATCTGGCCAGGCCCTGGGCGGGTAAGCTGATGGAGCCAGCATCCCCCCGAGACCACATAACGTGAAACCTACGTGATGGCCAAGTGCAGCTTCTTGGAGGGTGAGATCCGCCACCGAGGAGCAGCCCCTCTCACAACCCTCACCAGTATGACAGGGCCTTAAGCTTTGGGATTTGTGGCTATTCTGTGTTCCTTTGCCAAGAAGAGCAGTCATGTGTATGCCAATAAAAGGCACTTTGTTGCATCTGTCTCCTAATGGTTTGGTTCCTTACTTAAGTGGGTATTTTTTCCCAGAAGAACTGAAACCGGACATTTTCATGTTATTTATTACTCAGGCATGGTATTGTTTTCATGCTTAGGACAGATATGACATTAGCCAATACCTAATTGTAATAACAAAATCAGATCAATTAGACTTTGCAGACAACTCTTCAATAAGCTATCCAAGTTTATTCTCCAACCACTGATGCAGAAGAGGAAGTTGAGGAGTTCAATGTGAAATCAACAAAAACATGCAAGCAAACTGTACTGCTTGCGATTGGAGACTGAAATGCCAAAATTAGAAATAGAAAGGAGAAAAAAATATAGGGACCCAGTGGTGGGATTCACAAAAAAACGATAACCGGTTCTGTGGGCGTAGCTTGATGGGCATGGCGTGGCTTGGTGGGCATGGCTTGGTGGGCATAGCAAGGGAAGGATACTGTAAAATCTCCATTCCCACCCTACTCCAGGGGAAGGAAACTGTAAAATCCGCATTCCCTCCCCGCTCCTGGAGGAAGGTTACTGCAAAATCCCATTCCTTCCCTACCCCACTAACCTGCATTCCAGCTCCATTCTCCTGTGCAGGACAACAAAAGAAGATCCATTTGATCATCTGGGACTTGGGAGGCAGAGAACTTACACTATCTGCTATCAGATTGAAACTCCTGATTCTGTCTCATATACACATTGCTCATGCACATCAACATTCCAAGATCGATGCTGTGGCTGAAATTCCCCATCCTTTATGTCTATTGTCATTATTTATTTAATGATATTATTTTGGAAGATGGGATTTTATGTCACAGGGAAAGCCAGCATCAAAAGATGAAGCTCTGTAGTAAAGCAGATATTTTCCAAGGATGACAGGGAAAGGCCAAAGCCATATTATGTTTCCTCCTTAAACTTGCAGGATACCTTGACCACAGAACTCTCACAATCCTATATTAAACAGGATTTTTAATGTTGTTTGTGGGAAATTTTCCTCTGCCTAATTACCAGTAAGGAAAGAGAAAAGTTTTCACGGTGGAGACTTCTTAATGTTGGCCATCAGATTAGTGCCAGATGACAATGCTTCAAGAACAGTTTTATCAGCTCTTAAAAGGTATAATACAAATATAGTATACAAAATGGCTGAGGCTTGGAATATACTGTATACTATACTAGGAGTCTCAATCTTGGCAACTTTAAGACCTGTGGACTTCAACTCCCAGAATTCCCAGCAAAGCTGGCTGAGAAATTCTGGGAGTTGAAGTCCACAAGTCTTAAAGTTGCCAAGGTTGGAGATTCTTGTACTATACAACATGTCTGAAGTACTCATATTGCAATGGATGAAAAACAAATATTTTACAAAATCTTCAGAGAAAATTTTCTTTTGCTCTTATATCTCTGATCTTTGTTGCTTATATTGTCTATGGCAGGGCTGTCAAACTCCTGGCCTGCGAGCCAGATGTGTGATGTGCCCACGTCCAGTTTAGCAAAGGGGAAAAAACTCCCAATACATCACATGACAATGACGCGACGATGTGAGTTTGACACCCCTGGTTTAATGGGGATTGTTTCCTCAACTGACACTGACCTATATTTTCTACAACTGAATTGCAAATTAATGCAGACTTTGTTTCACTAATGTTACACTTTGTTTTCCATAACTTTAATTTTATCTGTCACTTTCATCCTTTTTCTTTACAATTGGAAATAAAACATAAAGTTAAAAAAAAGTAGTGATGTCAGGCTTTAAAAAACACCTTTAAATTTAAGTGACCTAGATCCTGCCAATGATGTTTTTGGTTTATACTTTCCCCTTCCCTTAACATTTCCTTAACAAAATTCCACCTTTTATTGCCCTGCTTCCCTTGTTCCACATCTCAAAAGAAAAATGAGATTCAGACTATTCTCAGCTTGATCCTTCTCCTCCTCCTCCAAGTTAAGTTGTTAACTTAATTTATTATATTTAGTTTTTTCCCGAAGCCAAGTTCTTAAAAACCAGTTGCTCTTCCAGTAGAAGTTGCACAAGGAATTTGGCTACATTATGTGGTTTGTTATTTAATAGGCATTCAAACAGCCTCCATACTTTGTAATAGGGCCATTTTATCTAGGATTGAAATGTGCTATTTCACCATAAAACTGGAACTGGGCTTCTACAAAGTCAAACTTGACTGTTTTTACAAACACTTCAAAAGAGAAATGTTAGACTTGCCTCTCAACATTTATTAAAACACTTTAACAGTATGGATTATAAGATATTATATGTGGTATGTCGTATCTGCATTTGTAAATTTTCCCAAATGCTGTGCCTTTTCCAATATGATTCATTCATTTTCTCGAATTTGAATTCTGCAGAAAATAATCAGCAAAAATATCAAATTAACATGAATAAGACAAAGTCACACTTGACTCTTGGTGGCTCCATAGAACAGGGGTGTCAAACTCGATTTCATTGAGGGCCACCTCAGGGCTACATTTCAAATTCCCAGAGGTTGTGGGAGGAGCTACTGGCTGCTTGTGAAGGAAGCAGAGGGTGAGTAGAAAAGAAAGAGGAAGTTTGAATTGCTTCCATTGCATTTCAAATTCCCAGACGTTGTGGGAGGAGCTGCTGGCTGCTTGTGAAGGAAGCATATGACTGTAAACCAAGAATACCAATAAGACATTTAGGGTAAGTGTGCTTGAGATTGTGATTTTATTTTATTTCAAAATGACTGGCTTAGTTCAGTGTAATACTTG
>BHFT01053259.1:0-28859 GCA_004320025.1 Laticauda laticaudata | reverse complement strand
AAAAAAAAAAAAAAAGACCCAGCCTTATTATATGAGAAACACGGTATATATATGTATATGTATATGTATGTATATGTATATGTATATTATTCTAAGGTGTTAGCATTCAGATCAAAGTTTGTTATGTATTATGTTGGTTTGCATTCTGTTATGTTAACCATGAAATATACAGCTAATCTTCATTGCTGTTCTTTTCTTTTCTCCATATGTCTTATTTCAAGATCCAATAACCTCTACTGTCACTAATAGAGATTTTTTTTTCAATGAATATGGGGAAAGGAAACAGTGAAAGCTGAAGCACACAGAGAAATGTTAAACCCTCAAACATGTGCATGACACTTCCTTTCGTAAAAAGAAAATGAACAAGTTTCATGTTATAGAGATAAGCTCTAATCATCGAATAACACATCATCGAATGCTCTGAGTAAACATTCAGACAACTGAATTATAAAAAATACAGTGCTGTGTAACTGCATTGATTACTTACAACAATTTATGCTCAAAATTAGCTCATGTTGTTACTCAATTGTTCAGTTGATTCCAATCCTTTGGAATCCAATGGATATCTTGATACTATAATTTTATATTTCTGAGTTCTTAAATTTCACACTTGTATCACCATCAATTGTATTTTATGCCACCAGTGACTGTATTTTGTTTCAACCTCCTTTTCAATTGATTTCATTTTTTTAAGCAACATGGCCCTCTCCAATGTCTCCTACTTTCACATCATGAGTTTTTAATATTTTAGGCTTTATTGTGAATAGTTCCGCTAAGCAGTCTAGTTTACTTCATCTATTTAATAATTTGTTATTCCCAGCATTTTCTCCAGCATCACAATTCAGATATTTTTTTCTTCAGTATTTTTGATGAACCAGTTTTCAGTCATATGTTACAACTGGGAAAATTGGCCTTCATAATACATATATTTTTGTCAGTGTAATGTTTCTGCACTGTAATATTTTGTCTAGATATGTTAGCCTTTCTTCCAGGCAGCAATCATCTCTTTCTCTAACAACTACAGTCATTGTGCCTGTGAATTTTTGAGCCTAATAGGAAGACAATCTGCTACTATTTTCAATTTCTTTTCTGTTTGGATTTGTTGACATTGTGTATTGATATAACCTTAAGAGTTAATTTTAACATTAAGCAGCAGATAGACTTTTATACTTCTTTCTTCTATCTTCAGCAACAATTTACCTAACTGTTCCTTGCTTCCAGCTATCAAAATGATATCAGCAAATTACTGAAATTCTTGAGTTTAATTTCAATTTCTTCTCGTTCAACATTTCTCATGGCAAATTCTGCATGTGTTAGATTAATAAAAAAGTTTCATGATACAACATTCTATTCTCATATTCTTTTTCCAATTTTGAGCAATTTAGTTGTTATATATTCTTCTCTAATTACTGCTTCCTGGAAACAACTCAGTGTCCAGTTATTGCTAGAGTAAAACTCCCATCACAAATAGGGGTAATAATCAGGAGTGACAGGCACTTTACTTCTCACCTTTGAAGTAACCCAAGGTTGTCAAATACTTAAATCTGTTGTATGAAAAGAATGCAATTTTCTTTTAACTGTTGAAACAAAGTATTTTTTGAATACTTGAATGCACATTTGATTTTTATTTAAAAAAACTTCAACTCTTGTTTAAAGGAAGACAAACCAATTAAGATTAAAAGTTAGAAAGTGCAGAAAATTGGCAAGTATATCCCTACAAAAATTACTAACAGTAATTACCAATGGACAAAAGGTTCAACTCACTGGGTTGATACTTTCTCCAGTTTGTATAGATCTCAAAATGATGTTTTCCATCTTCAGTGAGCCAAGTATATTCCCCTGTGTTGTTTAGATCTTGAAATGCTATCCAAAAATAAGGACGGTCAGTGTTCCCTTGATGATGAATCATACTGTTCAGGAAACCTTGTTCAAACCTTACAGGATTCAATATTATTAAAAGTAATTAAATACCCTGTATTATAATTTAAGAAGTAGCTTTTTCAGCAATAGAAAACAATAGCTCTTCATGGAACAACCTTTCCTAACAGCAATGTACTGAAAGAGACTAAATTCCATAGGCACAAGATATTCCACATGCAAAAATATGACTTTAAGAAGCATTAAGTACTCAAGAGGAATGCTACTGAAATAAAACATGTTTCTAGTTACTCCAAGCAAGACTGCTAGATAAGAAAAGATATATCCAGTCTGCTGCTGTAAGGAAAGTCAACTACTACAAGGTACAGGTTTTCTAAATGTATTTTGTAACATAACCTCAAATGGCAATTAGCCTACTACAGTATGGCTTCGCTTGCTTATTTTGATATTTTATTTGTAATATGATGCTTTGAATCATAAAGCCAGAATGACTCATTAAGAAACTATTTATTTCTATATACCTAGTAGCTATCCACAAAAGTTTTAAATAACATGGTTAGTGTAAGCATTATTCTTCCACTTTAAAATATATAGGTAAAGGTTCCCCTCACACATATGTGCTAGTTGTTTTTGGCTCTAGGGGGCGGTGCTCATCTCCGTTACAAAACTGAAGAGCCAGTGCTGTCCAAAAAAGTCTCCGTGGTCACGTGACCGGAATGACTAAATGCCAAAGGTGCACGGAATGCTGTTACCTTCCCACCAAAGTAGTCCCTATTTTTCTATTTTCAGCCCTACAATTCTGATCCAGATTGAGTCTTTTATGCCTGCCAATCATAACAGCAAAAATGAATGACTAAAGTTAAAAAAAGGCTAACTTAAACTTCTACTGGTAGATGTACTATCCATAACTCTATATAATCCCCAAATTGCTAATCACATATAAAAGCAAGCAACTCCTTTCTCAATACAATACAAAATTAATTCAGTCAAAAGACCCCTTTTTAGTTTAGATGACTAATCAAATGGATTCTTTCTTTAATATATAAGTGAATAAACAATTTTGTTTCCCCTGTCTCAAGAGAAGTCACATAACTGAATTACATCTAAGGTAAGAAATTTTCTCCTGTTAAAACAAAAATGAATATTCATTCTTATTGCTTAAAACTAGTTGTTCACAGATAATTTAACAATGTAAACAACTTGCATAAAATAGATGCAATGGGAGAGAATAAGGAAATATTTGTTAGGATTGTTAGCAAGCATTGAGCTATTTCACACAATGAAGATTTTGAAAATCAGCACTCTTAAGATGTAAACTGACAGTATTTCATGGGTGAATAACTGCTTGTCACTGAACAATCCAGACCAGGTGATTTCTATCCAAATCCATCAAATTCTATCCAATTCCATCTTGAATCAAATAATGGCAAATTGAGTATTTGTCTTCAGTTACTCTTAGCCTGTAAGATAATTATTCTACCTCTGTTTCAATGCCACAGAAGAGTCTCTATTGAGTGAATTGAGCTACCTGCTTGTTATTGTTGTAAGTGAAGGACAGTAATAGCCACTGGATGCATGTTCAAAGCTTCGAGGGATTGTATCAATCTTGTAACAATATCCACCATGTCTTTCCCATCCCTTCAAAAATAAATTTGAAGTAAATATTAATTACTGTTATGTATACTATAGTGTATTATTTCTCCATCTCTCGATCTGTAAATAAAATTTAAATGTCATGAAAAGATTAAATCAGGAAGCTTCTGTCAGACAAAACTTTCAAGGAAGAAACATAGTTCAGTTCTAGTTCCTACGCACTATATGCCTAGCTTTCAAACCTTTGAGGTAAGCCTCATAAGGAAAAAGACACCATAAGAAATTCTAGAACTATACCACATTGATATACAATATATTCACAGTCTTGAAATCCTGACATCATTTACTCTTCTGTCCTCTTATACTAGAGCAGGGGCGTCAAATTCGCGGCCCAGAGACCAGATGTGTCACATGCTGGCCATGCCCACACCCAATTTAGTGAAGGGGAAAAAGGTTCATGATATGTTACAACACCATGATGATGTAGCTTGATACCCCTGTAATAGAGACTCAAGGCAGGCAATGTTAAGCTTATTTCTTACACTTTCTTGTTTTCCTGGCCTGAGCTCATGTTTTGCTAATGATCCCTGCATATCTTCTCCATGATCATTTCTATATTCTCCATGGTCATTTCTATATCAGTTCAGTCGCTGGTAAAATAAGCAACAGTTGGGCAACAGTGAGTCTGATATAAGCAATTTTTGTTTCCATTCTGCTCATCCATTTAATCACTGATTAAGACTGGAGAGAAGAATCTTTTGATTTTCTGGAGAACCACAGCAGGCCATTTAATGATAGTGACTTCAATGGAAAAGATAGTGTCAAAATGTTTCAGCCCATTTTAGGGAGAGCTTAGTAGGTAAGAACGCGAGGTCTCTATAATTTCTACCTGTATATGTTCAGAACATAAAATAGACAATTTTAAAAAGATGGCTTCCATGCACATTCATCACTGAGGCAAGTTTTGGATGCTCTGTTCAGTCAAGAAAGTAATAAATCAATACATAGGATCAGAGTGTTGAGAACCACTGAACCATGCATGTTTTATTCNAGTTACTACAATTCCATTGACAATCTGACTGATTTAATTTGTATGCTACCAAATCCTTTCAGGGAATCAATGATAAATTATAATTCTAAAAGGAAACAATCACTTTAAAAACAAAACAAAATAATAATTAATTAATGCAGTCAATTTATTGATTCAGATCTGCTACAAACATAGAAGTAGCTGATCTGATTATGGTTGGAGGATCATGTGAAAAACAAAATTCATGCTAATTCATTAACCAAGAAAATTTAGTATTTTCTTATTTTATGCTTTGGTAAGTGGTAAAGTATTTCTCAGCTATTTTAAATGTTTGAATGAACCTAAAACTTAATCTGTAATTTTTCTGAATCAACCCAGCACAATGTTTTTTAAATTTGTATTTAATTAATTATGGAGATATATGATAGGTTAACACTCTGGGAAGGCTATCAAGCACATATGCCAGTCAAAATATTATTACATAATTATATAGCAAAAATGAGAACATGTTACTAAAAAGCAATTATGACCACATTGATCTTTGGGAAAAAATGCAGAGTTTCATAATATTTGGGGCTAATAAAGAATGCAAATTATTAAGTTTTCCAGAATTCTTCATTATGCAATATATAATTAGTACCCATGGGTTTTATATTTTTAACACATATTTGGACAAGAAAAAAATAAGCATATTTTAGTTGTGTTAAAAGTTATGATAATATCTGGATATTGTAAAGCGGGCAATAGTGACCTGCTTCTGAAGTGAATCTATCCATACTGGCAGATTGATGCCTTATTCTATCTGGTACTTCAAATTCTTTCAGGGTCTTTAATGCCATATGTACCACTATATATGGCATTAAAGTTTCTAGGTATCTGGAGAATGAGAATTGGGGACACTTACTTATAACTTAAGATTTTGAAAGAATCATTAAATTGCACTAGCAGAAACATTGTCACTCTCTTTGAGATGAGAAAAAATGTGTATGTTTGCACTGGCAGTTGCATAAAAGTTAATTCTAAATATAAATATTAAACATGATATTAAACTATGGTAAAGCTCTGTCCAGAAATTTTATAAACATGGAAACCTGAATTCACATATGCTTATTCATCGTGTGTTAACATTTACATTCCTTATAGGTACAAGATGAACTATTAGGTAATCATGCCTTTTTTGGATACTATTATTCAATATGTGTTTTAGTGTTTTGAATCAAAATACTTGTGCAAAACTAATCAATTAAATAGAAAGATGTCTCCAGAAAAATATTTACTTACTTAAAATTTTTACTTTTTTAAAAAAAATAAAGAAGATGAAGACTCATTCCCTTGTCTGGAAATTGAATATGGTTTTCAAGTATCCATTTATTACCCATGTAGTATCTATTATCTGAACCTGAATTTTATATTGATCCAATATCCCATTTGAAGGCTGGATTTTGTATTTTGATTAGAACATTATTTAATGTTATATTTAACTTTAGAAGAAAAAGCTAAATAATTTTATGCCTGTAATATTGACATCCTAAATTGTAATTAATATTGATAGATTTTTGCTTTCTTTCCTCCATTTTCAATACTTTAAGCTATCTAAATAATTAGGATGTTATTTCTAATCATAGCATATAGACACTGATGTATGGAAACAATATTATGTATTTATTATAACAGTATAATAAAAAGAAAAATAAAATGTAATACAACAAAGGAATACATTTTTTATATTTATAGCTTTGGGGATGTAGTATTTCTGGGTTATACTGTACTATAATCTGTAGTGTTGGTTTTGTGTGTTTATGTATGTTCACCATTGGCTTTTCTGCTGTTTTGATTGGGCTATTTCTATAAACCAACTGACCAATTTCTTTCTTATTGATGATTAGGAATAAATCTTATCTTGCCTAAATATGATCAGCAGAAGAAAAGCTATAATGGAGACAGCATCAATTAAGAAAAGCAGAAAGACAGCCCTAGGACAGAAAGCTAACTGGACTAACAAAGTTTAAATGAGCATTTAATTTCAGATGCAACAATTATGCAATGTTGGGGGTCAGCAACACATCACAATAAGATTTGGAATGATGAAATGGAGCACATACTGAAAGGATGATTTTTAGCAGTTGAATTAAAAGCTACAGTTCTATTAAATATAAAGCAAATCAGGATTAGAAACAATGAACAATTCATATAAACATTTCTTCATTGTTATAGATTTAATCTAGCATTTGGTCATAATGCTTGTGTAGAGGTTTTTCTTCCAGCTTAAGATGCTTTGTGTTTCAGATTCAGAGCAACAGCATATATATCCTTCAGAACACCAAAGCATGTATATCATAACCAAGTTATTTTGTTATTGGCTCTGTTTAATTAACTAAGATCTGTGGATGTTGATGGATTTAGCTGCCTAGAGGCTGCACTACTTGTATGAAATACTGGCATTTCAAATGATGCTATATACTGTGACCTTCCATTTAATCCAATTTTGTTAGGTTTATAAGCACCATTTCTTCTTTTCTTCTTTGTCAGGAAAATGACAGCTTCATGATATAATTCCAAAATAAGGCTTGGGGGAATGGGTTGATCATCATTGCTGCAGTGTTTAGACAGCTAGCTTAAGGAATTTGACCTCAGTAACAAAACATTTGCTCTCTGTTAGCAGTTTATAGATTAGAAGGATAAAAAAAAAGAGGAGTTGAATTAGTAATAAAATCACATGGCACATGGCCAGCTGAGCAATAAGCCCTTTGCTTGCAATATCTAAGAAAGATACAGGATTATCAATTCATCAGAAGTGTTGTAAAGACAAATAAAGCCTGGCAATTTTCTGAAGTCAAGCGCAAATGAAAACAACCACATATTATGAAGGAAGGATTGACTCTCATCATCGGTAATTAATTTAAGGGCTATCTAAACCTGATGGTCAGTACTTGAAATCAAAACTAAACTGTCAGCCAATTGGTTTTTAACATTAAAGTAGAAGGAACCCTTGGAATTTGATATATAACAATATCCGTCTCATTTTATGAAGCAGAAATGACATGGCCCACAGACTCCTTGGTGAGACCCATTCTGCCTCTTTTATTAAGTGAAATGCAGTTCAACCTTTTTCTAAAATCCAGACCTTTCCCAAAATGACTCTGAGGAAAAACTAAAAAGAATAAGGAGCAGTTGGTTTGAAAAGAATTCCTCCATACGTGGGTATGGAGCTCAAAATACATGGTTGTGCTACAAAACAGCATTCAATCTTCAACTGGGAATATAATAGAATTGGTTTTACTTGCTTGGTTATTACCGTATATACTCGCATATAAGCCGACTCTAAAACTCATTTTTTTTTAAATCAAATTAAGGGGTCGGCTTATACGCGCATAAATCTGATCTCACACAAACAAACTGACATGACGCCACTTCTCAGATCACGCAATATCATCGATATTACCATTCAGTCATACATACAGCCATAAAAATTAAGACTGCACGAAATAAAGTTAATTCCGACAAACTACAACTCAATTTCAATATTAATTTTAACCGTACCTCAAATAAAATGCAACATAATTACGTCTAATTAAGCACATTTTTTTACTCTGGGCGCCTCCATTTTGCTTTTTCTATCACCTGATCATAACACACTGTGATTGGTTCGTCATTCACGTGACCACTTTCGTGTTTGCGATCATCACATGCAACATCAGATTCTTTACATACCGAGTAATTAACTTAATATTGTTTCCTACACAAATGCTTTGATAATGAACCTTCATCAGTGCATTCATATTGATACTCTTTTGTTATTAGCCCAAACAACACACCATGGTATTTGGTGGTCGGCTTATATGCGAGTTTTTGCAAAATTCCTCATTTTGGGGCAGTTATTTAAGGGTTGGCTTATACGCAAGATCGGCTTATATGCGAGTATATACGGTAAATTTATATGCTGCCCATCTCACTCCCCAAGGAACTCTGGGTTTTGGAACATTCAACAGGGCCCACTTTGTTACATTGGTTAGAGACTTTGCTGTAGCAGTAATTCAACATTTAATAAGGGATTCGAGCTAATAAATCAATGTTGGACAAATATACATATTTAAAAATGATCCTATGATCCCTTGCATCAGGATGGAGTCAGGGTGACTAAACGGAGCTTGAGGATTTACTGGCTGGATGCTCTTCCTGAAGCCTATGTGTAGTTTGCAGCAGACAAGTACTCATTGTCCCCAGAGAGAGAAATAACTGCCGCTACCTAGGATCAAACTCATACCCTCCTGATTGTGAAGCAAGAGATCCACCTCTAGGCCACCACACCGCTCAATGTTGGCCAAGTGATATTGAATGAAAATGTAGGGAGAAATATCTGTAGTGATATAATTATTGCCAATTGTCACAGACATTATTTAAATTTATTCTATGGTGACTACTTGGGCTGTTAAGTGTTGTACTGGGCACACTGAAGGACAGGAAGCAGCAGATGAAGCTAGGCAGAATTACATCTGATACACGTACAATTCGTACAGCCCCTCCCCAAGGCTGTGTGCTTTCTCCACTTCTCTTCTCTCTCTATACTAATGATTGCATCTCAATCCATCTGTTAAAATACTGAAGTTTGCAGAAGATACAACAGTGATTGGTCTCATTTGAGACAATGATGAATCCGCATACAGATGGGAGGTTGTACAACTTGCCTCATGGTGTGACCAGAACAATCTGGAATTGAACACATTCAAACCCATAGAAATGGTGGTAGACTTTAGAAGAAACCCTCCTGTACTACCACCTCTTTCAATACTAGACAACAGTAGAGACCTTCAAATTTCTAGATTCTATCATATCACAAGACCTAACATCAAAAATGTCATCAAAAAAGCACATCGAAGAATGTTCTTTCTGCACCAACTCAGAAAGATCAAACTGCCCAAGGAGCTGCTGATAAAGTTCTACAGATGAATTATTGAGCCTGTCATCTGTACCTCTATAACTGCCTGGTTTGGTTCTGCAACCCAACAAGACAGACAGAGACTTCAGAGAGTAATTAGGATTGCAGAAAAAACAATTACTGCTAACCTGCCTTCCACTGAGGATCTGTATACTGCATGAGTCAAAAAGAGGACTGTGGAAATATTTACAGACCCCTCACATCCTGAACATAAACTGTTTCAACTCCTACCCTCAAAATGTTATAGACCCAGGAACAGTTTTTTTTCTCAAACGCCATCACTCTGATGAACATGTAATTCCCTCAACACTGTCAAACTATTTATTAAGTCTGCATTACTATTACTATTACTATTAATCCTCCCATCCTTCCNGTCTGCATTACTATTACTATTACTATTAATCCTCCCATCCTTCCTTTCACCCATCTCCTCCCACTTATGACTGTATGACTGAAACTTTGTTGCTTGTATCCTAATGATATTTATTGACTGTTTGTTAGTATGATTTGATTGCTTATTGTACCTATGACTATTATTAAGTATTGTATTTTATGATGATGAATGTATCTTTCTTTTATGTACAGTGAGAGCATATGCACCAAGACAAATTCCTTGTGTGTCCAATCATACTTGGCCAATAAGTTATTCTATTCTATTCTATTCTATTCTATTCTATTCTATTCTATTCTATTCTATTCTATAAGCTTAATATGTCAAGCTCAGTGGTTTAGATAATAGCAATAAGACAATTTTTCTTTCAAAGAGAAAAATCAGCAGCATCCTCAATTATGAAAAGAATGTCAGTCAATGCAACAGTGAAAAAGTTAATTCACCAAAGAATCAAAGAAATCAAAGAAATCAACACTTTGTATACTGACATTCTCTAGAACTAAGACAACTATGAAACATTATCTAAAAGTTATTATTTCTGCAAATGGTCTACAAAAGTCCTTCTGAAGCATAAAGACATAGCAACTTCAGTCAAAGACAAAGCAAGCGATCCACAAAATGTGTTTTAGGAAGAAACTTTAAGACTTCAATTCATAGTTTCTTAAATGATCCAGTATGTTGAGCAATTACAAATAAAGGACTTTACTTGTCTACTTCAATAAAGAATTGTTGTTTTTTAACCATTAAAGCAAACGGGCATTTCTGTATATGTAGGAATACATTTATTTATTGTTTGTTTATAAAATTTACTGACCACCCATCTTACCATGGGGTAACTTGGGGAGGCTTACAGGCATAAAAAATACATACCCATTAAAACCTAAAGAAATTAAAACAAATATTAAAATTAAGGACACGTTGGGAAAGCAGGGTTAGAATGGGGGCGGGAAGTGGAATTATTACTCAATCAGTCTTCTCCATTGTGCTGTTCCCCCACTGGGGCTCCAGGCCAACTGGCACAGTCAGGTCTTTAGGCCTGTATGAAAAGATAGGAGGGTTGGGGCCAACCTCACATCGAGGGGCAAGATCTTCCAGAGGGCAGGAGCAACAGCAGAGAAGGCCCTCCTGCTAGACCCTACCAGCTGGAATAATTGGGCTGAAGAGACTCACGGCATTCCTCCTCTGCCGGCATGAGTGGTATGGGCTAATCCAAATGGGTCCCTCAAGTTGTTAGTCCTTATAGTTCAACAAATTATGTAACTGGAAGATTACTTATGGAACAAATACTGGCTCTTGAGTGTGGATATATATTATACTGAGCAATTTACTTAGAAATTAGAATTGTAAACATATTAAACAATCTTGTGCACATTTAAATTTCTTTTTTCACTGAGTGATAAAACACAGATATTTTTTTCAGTGATTCTGCTTTCACTGCTTTCAGTAACAGAATAAACTAAAGCACTTGCATTATCTTATGATAACTATGAACAGCTTGTGCTGTCCAGACGGTTTAGAGTTAATGGGATTTAGGATAGTTAGGATTTGAGACCTGTCCCCTTAAGGGAGTGCATCATGGTAAATGTAGTTAAGGTATCCTGGGAAATGTAGTCCATGTCATGTGGCCACATCTGTAATCCTGATTGGTCACTAAATTGACCCTTGTTGGGTTGGGAGAGGCTCCCTCATGCTTGCCTGAACACAGCCTCGTGGTGGCAGCTCTACCCCCTGCCTCTGAGACTATGGGATAGAAAGATGAATATCATGGATTGAAAAATTGATATCATTTACTATTCTGTCTTATGATTCACTTGCTAAATATAAAGACAGATAGAATAACTCTACAAATTATTCCATACAAAGTTTCTTTCATTGGACATTAGATGCATCTCGACATAACTGTGAGTCACTTTGAGGAAACCTAATATAATCCAATAAAAGAAACTTTGTATGAAAGAATTTGTAGAGTTATTCTGTCTTTATATTCAGCAAGTGAATCAAAAGACAGAATACAGCTCTTGTGGGTGAATAGCAGAACAAAACAAAAAATATTTGCCAGTTTTATAATTTGTTTTCTAGTAGCTCAAGTTCTAAAGAAAAAAATTCTCAATTATAAAAGGAACATCATTATTAGAATTAGTGAAATTTGAGATATAAATTAGCCTTACAATGCAAGGAAACATACTTAAAATCAGGGGTATATTAAAAACAATGAATATTATTTTTAAATGACAGTACAACTGGATATGAACCAGTTTCAATTTTTTCCATAAAATTACAAGGGCAAAACCTTTCCTCAAAGGAAATTTGGCAGTATCTTATTTCCAATGAAGCTAAAGATAGAGCATTGAAATGAGCTAAGGTGAAACCCTTAAAGAGGGATAGTTAGCTGGGAAAAAGAAAAGCTTTGGTTAAATTTTGTTCCTCAAAGCAAATGGAGAGATTGATTATTAAAAATATCCACCAGTTGCTCTCTTATGGCTTCTTTATTTTGGGGGAAATCCAAGGATTGCAAAACTAAAGCAGACAGACAACTGCTGTGTACTTTTGTCTCAAAAGTCTTTTTCCAACTTGAGTAAAGGTCATCCAATAGAATCAAGGAGGTCAGGCCCTGGGGACAGATATTTGAAGCCAGCAACTGATTTTGTTGATTTCCATTTGTGCTTCCATTGCAAAAGATTCTGCCTCCAATGTCAGACAGCGCTAGATACACAATAAGGAACCACAAATATAACTTTGCTCCTAGCATGGAAAAAGCCTTGTCCATGCAAGTCTGTCTTTCATAAAGCAGTTTTATGACTGCCTTGCCCTGGAAGGCTCAAATTGTAGAGGTAATAGGTAAATCCTCATTGGGGAGGGGAAAAACACCTGAAATTGCAGCCATATATTTCTGAGCAACAGTCTCTGATATACTTAATCAAGGCTACCAGAAAGCAACACCAACACAGCTGTATATTTAACTTGCAACTGTCTTAACATCTATCAATCTACCAGCTATGTTTTGTTCAGCATTTCGAAAAAAATGCCGTGGCTTTTGATCTTAGAATAAATGTTGGCACATTTTTCTTCAAAGTAGTAAAAGGAAAATGCCTGAAGGACTTTTATCTGATCTTCAGCTCTACAGTAACTACATAGAGATCCACCTCAGCATACAACAAAGAGGTAACCTTTCAATAGGACATAACTGGAGGACAGAAACTGGAGTCAGAAACCGCTTCGATCAACAGATTAATATGGAAATTAAAGAGAGAGAAGCTTAACATATAGCCCTGCTTCTTCCTGGGTTTGGGGGGAAAAAACCCCACATTTTAGATGCCCTGAGGGGATAGTGATCCTTCATACAGATTCATAATGAGCATAAGCCAGCAATCTATTGTGGAATTTTCAAACTTCCTCCATAATATATTCCTTGGAATTGAGTCAGACTAATATAAAATCAGTTAATCCTTTTCTCAGTGGATTTCATGCCATGAGCCACGGTGGCACAGTGGTTAGAGTGCAGTACTGCAGGTTATTTCTGCTGACTGCCGGCTGCGTGCAATTTGGCAATTCGAATCTCACCAGGCTCAAGGTTGACTCAGCTTTTCATCCTTCTGAGGTGGGTAAAATGAGGACCCAGATTGTTGGGGCAATAGGCTGACTCTGTAAACCACTTAGGACTGTAAAGCACTGTGAAATGGTATATAAGTCTAAGTGCTATTGCTATTAGATATTGGTTAACTGTTAGCCCATCCTAAAAACCAGACTGTGCCTCCAGTAAGATGTTTTTATTCTAAAGTGGAGCCCAAAACATCCAAAAAAGATGCCTAGCACAAAGATTGCTGATTCTATTAAGCAGACTGATTAATGACAATGAAGAAACAATTTTTACCTTGGGAATACATTCTACTGATCCCAGTACAATTTACTTTTGTATGTAATATGCATATATTATAAATGCAAAAGAAGTGTGATATTTTCAAAAGGTGCTTTAACTCTTATCAAGCTATAGTTGAACACTTCCCATATTTAAATATTACCTCTGGACAGCCTGATTCCACTTCAGAAACGTGATTGCCTATGTTCCCTCTTCTTTTACAAATATAAAAATATCCGCTTTTACAATTTTTCACTTTCCAGCGTCCTTCCTGGTTAAAAACAATAAAAGCATAGAATTACAACAGAAAAACAACTGAAATAGCGCAAGTATCTTTATTTTTTTCAGAAAGGCTTACTTATTTGGGCGGCCAATAAATTTAAAACATAAGTAAATTTCAGGTGCTTTACTCATATGCATTAGACTGAGGGTACTACTAATATCTTTAGATCTTCTATACTCTCCTATTATTTAGTGTATGAGTGGGCTCTGTTTCACAGCTACGTAGACTTTTTAAGTGTACTGTAATTGTATTAAAATAAAAGTTTGTGTAATAAAAACACCAAAAACTAATATATAAATGTATTATCTTTCTGTAGCTTATCTAATCAAAAAATAATTGACTGCTTTCCACTTCTGCTATATATTGGTCTCAATAATTCATCGAGCTATTGTGTGATATCATAGAATATTTATCAAGATATCTTCCAAATCAGAAAAAAACATGAATATCGGCATTTTTTGCAAATTACTTTGGAAAAGTTCAATGTGCAAGCAAGGGAAAGGCTGTGAAACAAACTTGCCTGAAATAATGAGTCTGAAAAAGAACAGATAAATGGAATGCAAAGGCCTGAGATAATATAGTATGGAGAAAGCAATGAAATGAGAAATTGATTGCTCTTCATGGAAAAAGATGACTATACTAATAGTTATGGATCAGATAGGTGAGATACTGTGTAGAGATACTGCTTTGTTACTAATTGTTGTATGCACAAGAGTAATTGTTTTATATGAGTTGTGCCAGCACAGTGGAGCAGTGGTTAGAATGCAGTGTTACAGGCTAATTCAACTCACTGCCAGGAGTTTGATCCTCACCAGCTCAAGGTTGACTCATCCTTCCATGGTGGGTAAAATGAGGACCCAGATTGTTGGGGGCAATATGCTGACTCTGTAAACCACTTTGAGAGGGCTGAAAAGCATTGTGAAGCGGTATATAAGTCTAAGTGCTATTGCTATATTGAATATCATCAAATACAGAAGGCTCATGTTATGCTGTAACACAAACACACATGTAACACATAGATGCGTAACATCCAAACTCATTCACTAAATTATTTTAAAAAGAAAAAAAAATCATACATGTTGTTGAGCTGAAACACAAATTTGTCCTTTCTTCTGAAGAATATTTGGTTCTTGTTTATTCCAATAGGTGAAAATTACGGCAGATCCATCAGACCATTCAAACTCAACAGGAGTCTTATTACAGCTTAGTCCAATCCAAGTGTCTGTCACATTTTCTACAGAAGATAATTAAGTGCATCTTAATACAACTTGAAAAAGTAGATAACATTTGACTATTAGCAGATTTTTAAAAAGTTGTGCACACTTTTAACTAGGCTTAATAGTAGGTGATAGCATGGTGGCTGAATCTGAAAAAAATTAGACTGCAAAAAGAGAATTTGAAAATGACTCTGAGACCACTTGTTGCTCATCCCTCCTGTCCCTATAGATTCATGATATTGTAAATATTTTCTTGACTTGTCAGCATTACATGGATTCTCCTGTATCTTGTCAAAAGTCAATAGAATTCTGTTGGCCAAAGTCATCAAACATGTCCCAAAAATGCCCATTGCAAACATGTGCTTTGTAGCATATTCTCAGTGTTGTTTTTTTAATAGCAGCTATTAAAAAAAAAAACCCAGAATAACAGTTGGAAGGGACCTTAGAGGTCCAGTCCAATGCCCTGCTCAGGCAGTCAACCCTATATCGTTGTTGCAAATAACATAAAGACAATGTGGCTTGTAATTATTTTATGAACTACCAAGCCCACCCTGCTTTGAGTCTATCAAGACTTTTGAGACTTTATATTCACAAGAGGTAATTTCAGTAAAATTATTTTTTCATACTCTAACTTGTTTCAAAAAGTGGCTGGGCAATCAAAGTTAGGGATTGAGAAACTGTGATTCACCAGATGTTGATCTATAGTTCCCAGTATCTCATTATTGGTCATGTTAACTGGTCCTTATGAAAACTGTGATTCTGCAACATCTGGAGGTCCACAATTTCCTTACTGATTCAAGCTTAGATGTAAATGTGATACATAAAAAACAAATATTCAGGTGCTGATTATATTAATATGTCCACTAGAAATAAATAGAATGTTAAAAATGATTGTACATCAGTTGTCCTGGGGCTTTTCAATGACAGCTTTATATTTTGGTACTAATGTTATAATGGATAATACTTTACACAACCCCGTTACTCCAAGTTTAATGGATCATGATCTAGCATCATGTTCTCAAGGGGTTATCATCTCCAACTCAAGCCATCTTTCTCAGCATCAAGTCTTTTCCTACTGTTACTTTTGAGAGTTGGGGAGCCAAGGATGGTGCAGAGCAGTTGGGAATTTCTCCGTGTGACACTATCAAGTTTCAAGATTGCTGTTCCTGAACTTTTCAAAGCTGACTAATGACACTAACTTTTGAACCTTGAGGAAAAGTTCCAAAAGAACTTCAGTAAGATTCTACTCCTGTAGTTCAAATTAAAACAAAACCCCTTCTTAAGAGATGCTTTAAAAATGCAAACTGCCTATATGGTAAGACAATGTTCAATATCAACTAATTATAAAAATTTACCGTATTCAAGGAGGTTAATAAGCATCTCTGTATCAGCCAAAGAGTTTATGCTAATGAGTGTGCTATTATCATCCTGGCAGGAGAAAAATGCTTCGTTCCAGCTCCTTTCTTCTTTATGAAGTTTATAGCAGTAATTATTATATGGATACCAATTACTGTCACAGTCAGTAGGATAAAATTTCCAGGAATCTTTTAATTAAAATATATAAAAAAAACCAGCTATATTAACAAACTGAAAAATCTCCTGGTTTTATATAATTTTATTCCACATATAGTATATGACAACATTAGCTTTTTCATATTATTTTCTATTTTTCTTTGCAAAAATAAAAATGTATTAATATATAAAAATACAAGAGCAAAAGTGTTGTAAAATCAGAATAAGAATGTGCAATTACATAAATAAAAACTGCAATATAATCTTTCGGCAATTTGATCTTTATAAAGTTTCATCACAGTGACTTGATCCACGCTCTGTAGGTGATGAACAAATTGAAACTTGATTACAACTGATGCTCACACCTTCCAATTCTTGTATCATTATCATTCAATCACAAGTACATTTAAAAAACATATTTTCAGTGAAAGTTGTTGAGATATGTGCATTATGAGTAACAATGAAAAAATACACATTTAAATGCAAATTAAGAGCCAGAACAAGCAATGTTGTAATATTTGAACAATAATTTATTATACTATTAACCTGCCTGATAATATGTAGTTCACAAACATTTACATGACAGTAAATTCATCTAGCCTTTAAGAGATTTTTTGTTGTGATTTCTTTCTTAAAAATCCATAGGCTTAACTATAAGTCATACTGGAGTCTATGACTGAAAAATAAGTCCAAATTGCATGTTTGGGCAATACTTTTGTTAAAGTTAAGTGGTCATTATCGTCATCATATATTTATAATGGACATTTTTATTTTACTTCTTATGAAAAGAGGGTGGTTTGTGAGTATACAATATGCTCCAAAACAGGACCAAATATTGTTCGAAATTTATATTAGGGAAATTATCTACATATTAATTTATATATATGTAAAAGTCAAGACTCTGAGAAAACAATAAAATTGTGTATGATCATGAAGTGATATTTCTTGGTTTACATTTTAATTTTGGAATGGTTGCCATTAATGTCTATAGACTCAGGAATACAGACTATAGACTAACCACTCAAAAAGGATTCTTTGAGGTAAATAACAACAAGAACAATAACAGTTAACTAGTTATTATGTTTGGTGATGCAATATCATTTAGTTCCCCCCCAAAAAGATAATAAAATTGCTGAGATTAAACTTCACAAGATTTGATAGTTTTACATGAGATCTTACCACAGTTTTCAGCTTTCTTCCCCCTTCTGGATACTAGTTTAGGAAACTATACATTGGTACCCATTTTTTTTTAATAAAAGGTGGACAAGCCAACATTATCTTTTTTTTTCATGGGCTATATCTAATATTCGGCAATTCCTAAACGACAATCACATAGTTTAAAAAATGAGGGCATTCTTGGAAATTACAATATGTTTCCACTGAAGAGTATTATTATTTCATTTCTCAGATATTATACAAACATATACACATATAAATCAACTGTAACATTCACTCTGAAACCTTGGCATGCAGAATAAGTACTTCTTTGTTGAGCCAAACTTCAAAAATGCTTAGCAGAGCTGACTACTCTTTATGGATTTCTCTTAAGAAGCTCAGACTGCTGGTATATTTCCTTTATGTGGAATCCTTAACTAACTCTGTATGTTTCACTAGAGTTTAAGTAATATAAATATGAGTTATTTACTTCTGAAATCCACCAGACTAGATGGGAAGAAAATCCTTTGGCAACTTTCATTTCTGATTGTAAAAAGTATGTTTTATGGCTTCAAAATGGCACAAGAGAATCTTTAGATAGTCCACCAGCATCAATGTTTATTTCATTAATTTAAAAATATGGGGGCTATACTCTGTACTCCTATTATTTCTTTGCATCCAGAGCATAAATACCAAATATCAAACTGTTTAAATCCCATCATGCACTAATGTATAATAGAAATGTCATTTTATTGCAAATAGAATTAGAGAGTAAAATTACAACACATTGATAGTAGCAGCTTACCAATTGCTTCATGAGCAGTAGCATTTAAGTATTTTTTGCATACATATGGAAGTCCAGATTCACATGGGTAACTTGGCCAATCATTTTGTATTTTTAAGTTAAAGGCTTTGCAACGAGGTGGTCCTAAAGAACTGTCAATGGGATCTGCAAACAGAGTTTTATAATAATTTATATCTTTACAAAAAGAAGCAAAATACTCAGAGAATATACCATAGTAACAGGAAAAAGTCTGTAACTTTTAGCCCCCATTGACAGGTGACTCTCAAGCAGTAACATGTTTTTCTGGGCATAGAACACACAGTCATTGTACCATCCCTCAGGTATTCTTACAATATACACTCAGATTTCTTGTGTGATGACACATGGAAGGATGATTCAAGAGTTCTGGCATTACTAGTCATTATCAAACCATGTTACCTATAACAACATCAACAAAACAACAACGCCTGAAACTGGAGCAATTTCCAAATCAGTTATGGGTTCAACTTTTGATCACAGATTGATATCAAAACTGAATTATTGACTAAAGTAGTCAATTCTTAGTTTATTGTATGAATGTTGAACAGAATGAGATAACTCGCCAAGGCCAACTCACCACTATGGCCAACTCATTGTGGGTCAACTTGACATGGAACAACTTGCTGTGGGACAATTCAACAATCCAATTTAATTGTTTAAAATAATTAAAAAATATTTATATTTTTGTCATTCACATTTAATTTTAACTCTCCTTTGGCATCCTTTCTTGAATGATTCTATTTCACTATTTCAACACAAGTGTAACTCTTGTCCTGTGGCAAGTAGTCCCACAGAGAGTTGGTGTGTTGAGTTTGGCCACAGCAAGTTTGCTGTAGTGGGTTGGCAGTGGCGAATTGGCTGTGGCAAGTTGGCCGTGGCAAGTTTTTATAGACCTTGATTTTAAAGGTTAAATGCATAATGCCCATGGCATGGGCATATTTGTCTGGAAAATCTGTGAACTTAGTTTCTGCATTTTTTCTCTCCCATTCAGTCATGTCTGATTCTTGGAGACTGTCTGGACTAGTCTCTGCATTTTTCTTGGTAAAGTTTTTCAGAAGTGGTTTGCCATTGCCTCCTTTCCTAGGGATGAGAGAGAGAGTGACTGGCTCAAAGTTACCGAGCTGGTTTTGAGCCTAAGGAGGGATTAGAACTATGTCTCCTGGTTTCTATCCTGATGCTTTAACCACTATAGCAAACTGCATATCTCTCTTGCACATTAGCATGCATTTTAAAATCACATTCAAGGAATAATGTTACAAGTTTGCCATATATAGAGAGAAAGTGACAAAAGTTTCAAATTAGAAGTCATAGTATGCATTTAATAAAATCTATCATCCTGCCCTCTCACAGCTCGTGTTTATTTTGTGGATTGTAATTCAAAGACTGCATGTGGCTTTAATTATTCAATAATACTGAATAATTCATAATGTACCATTTTGTTGAACACATAGAGCACATCCAATTTTTCAAGAACAGCAAAAAGTCCCTTTTTAGCATGTTAAGATGTACAAATATTCTAACATGCTATTTTATATATCCTAAGAAAGAGATTTTCATATTTAAAACTATGCAGTGCTCAAATCATGTCAGTAGCATTCCTTTCATTGGCACTTTGTACTCAAAAATGTGGCAGGGTGGCAAGGGGCAAGATATTCTGAGATATGTCTTTTAAAAGAAAGAGAAAGAAGAAAAATCATTAGACACCTTGTCTAAACTATACAATATCAATCTGTCAGGTGAATTGTGTGAGACATTTGCCTGTCTTCAGAAAGCAACCATTTTTTCTACAATAGACAGAAAATTGGCTGATTCACTAAATCTACAATAGGAGTCCGCAATTCCTGGGCCACAAACTGGCACCAGTCTGTGGCCCACCAGGAACCAGGCAGCACAAGCAAGTTAAGGCCCATCTGTGTATGCACGGATCCAGGCACTTGCAAAGCCATGCTCCTCTCCAGTCTGCGGAAAAACTGCCCTAAACGGAAGTAGTCCCTGGTACCTAAAATGTTGGGGGCCATTGATCTATAGGACTGAGCTTATGGTTTTCCTAATCCCTCTCTGGTTAGTACATTGCCAGCTGATTACTGATCTTAGTTGCAATAGGCGTACATAACAGTACTGTAATAAATCTAAATGGTACCCATTTGCCANTGCCAGCTGATTACTGATCTTAGTTGCAATAGGCGTACATAACAGTACTGTAATAAATCTAAATGGTACCCATTTGCCAGTTCACCAAAGCCAGAGGTGCACCATCTGACCACCGCCAGCCAGCAGTTTCATCCAGTTGATTTAAACCTGTCCATACCATCGCTTCTTTTGTGTTCATTTGCTCTGTAAAATATATTAAACACTCATAAACAGGTTGCCATTCAGATGCCACAGCTTACTCTCAATAATGCAAGTTATGAATGTTTAAACCGGTGGTCTTCAAACTTGGCAAGTTTAAGACTTGTGGACTTCAACTCCCAGAATTCCTGAGCTAAGATGATTGGAGGAGGAATTTGGGGAGTTGAAGTCCACAAGACTTAAAGCTTTCAAGTTTGAAGACCCCTGATTTAAACCAATAGAATGCAGGAATCTCCCTTGCCAAGTGAGATTTCTGCAGCAGATGTAGAAGTCAGCAATCTATGATCAGAAAACATCTGGATTGTTTCTTCCTTTTTCTTACTCTCTTTACCATGTCAACTGTGCAAGATAGAAATAGGGAACTGCATGCAGATGATTTCAAAAGAATTATTTCATGGACTTCAAGAGTTGACAAGCAGTAATTTAAACAGAGCTGCTCCAACCAAAAAAGGATAAGCCTTTTTCTCCAGCTTAGCACGCACAGCTAACCTATCCCAGACAGCTGTACATAATCTTTTCATCTAAATCAGTGTTTTTCACTTTTTCAAACTTGGCTACTTTAAGATGTGTGAACTTCAATGCCACACAGTTCCAAAATTAAATTCTCAAAATTCTCCAGACACCATGCTGTTTGGAGAATTTGGAGAACTGAAGTCCGCAAGTATGAAAAACACTGTTCTAAATTGTTCCCAGAATGTAATCCATGTGTCCACAATCCAGAATTTAATCTGGAAAAAAGAATCATAGAAGGCCAAAAAATTAGAGGTGACAAAGTAAAGCGAAATGGGTAACTTCCTGTTAAAAACCCACTCTCTTCAGCTCCAAATTAAGCTGCTGTTGAGGAAAATGTCTGGAAAATGGAAAAAGGATGGGAAATCAGTTGAGAAAATGAAGTGTCCTTTTGAATCAACTAGCAATTAAGATTGCAGCCCCAGTGGACCACAGAAGCTAAATAGAAAAATACATGTGTCCCCTTCAACCAAACAATTTCCATAACCAATGGATTGCAGGAAAAAAAAGAATTTGCAAATCTAAAAATCTCTGTTGCTCATTCGTGTAGTGTTAAATTCTGGGTTTTTTTCAACCTGATGCTAATCAACTCTCTTGAGATGTTGCATCTCTAAGAGCCTAACTATTTTCCAAACTGACTGGTTATGGTAAAGGTTCCCCTCGCACATACGTGCTAGTTGTTTCTGGCTCTAGGGGGCAGTGCTCATCTCTGTTACAAAGCTGAAGAGCCAGCACTGTTCTGTGGTCATGTGGCCAGCATGACTAAACAGCGAAGGCACACGGAACACACCAAAGTGGTCCCTATTTTTTTACTTGCATTTTTACATGCTTTTGAACTGCTAGATTGGCAGAAGCTGGGACAAATAATGGGAGCTCACTCCCTTACTTAGCTAGGGATTCGAACCCCTGAACTTCCGACCTTTCTGATTGACAAGCTCAGCGTCTTAGTCACTGAGCCATCACGTCGCTTTTAACTGACTAGTTGGTATTTAGTATTATTTTAGTATTATTCATGAACTCAACCAATAAGATTACCTAAACAGTAACCAGAATAATTGGGGCTTCCTTGAAAGTTCTTATATTCCAGACTTTACTTAAAGACTAACTTACCAATTAGACCACCAATATACTTCTGTTCCCTCATATCTGTGATACTTAACAGATCTGCTCCTTGTCCCTGACATGCAACACGTGCCTCATTCCAGGAGAGAACAGAAAGAAGATTGATCTGGTAACAAATCTGAGTATCTGCATTTATCTTCCAAAAAATATCACAGCCAGACCCTGTGTAGAAAAGACAGCATGATATTACAAAGTCATCAAGAGACATAACACTCCTAATGTAACAATCTAGAATAATTAACACCTAGTAGAAAAGTGGAAATGCTAAGATGATATTACTATGAGTATACTTTCCATACTCTTTTTTAATATAACTTTTATTGTTTTTTTAATGTGTAAAATACAAAGAAAAGTATAAATAGGAAATGAAGTGAAGGACAAAGAAAATATGAGGTACAAGGGAAGAAAGAAAATGGCATTGATTTCTGACTCTTTTTAGCACAGTACAAGTTAACATTACAACCTCAACTTTTTTCTTTTACACATTAGTATATAAGTAGCCATTTCTATAATAACAAATTTATCTAACTGGCAAAACCAAAGTCAGTTTCATTTTTTTTCATCACAAGCACAAAATCCAGAAGTGATATCCAAATAAAAAAACATATTCTCCTTTCTGAATAGAAAAATCAATTTAATCATTACTACTTTATCTTTCTTGCTGATGAAATAATATGTATTTCTATTTGCACTTAATTTTTACAAACTATCACTATTTATATTAACAAAGTTCACTGTAGTTTTTTAGATTCTTTAACCTTAAAGGGAAAATATTTTGTCATCCATTTTAAAGCACTAAGCTTTTCTAAAATTAAAACATTCTAATACATCTTTTTTAACTTCCTCTTAGCACGCATCCTTCCCTGGGCATGTAATCAGTTGGCCATCTTTTCATCGGAAGTTAACATCTGGGGATACTTTCCATATTCTGATGTCAAAACTAAGTTGGGAAATAGGATGCACTCTGAAATTCAAAATTATCCTCATACCTCAAATAACTTTTAATAATATCAATGAATAACACAGCTGAACAATTCAGCAAATTGAGCTATTTTGAACTATTAATTAGGAAATATACATCTCCATTCCACAACTACCATTCCAGTTATTATTCTAATGTCCTCAGACCAATACATGTATCATTGCTATAAACAAATAAAGCAGTGTATTAATTACTACATACCAGAATTTGGGCACAATCCCCATTTTTCATCTTGTTCATAGTGGTTTGTTGTGGCACACCAACGATATCCATCTTCTCTGAAATCTCTAACACATTCATAGTGCCATTTATTGTTGTATTTAAATGGAAAAACACAAGGCAAACCAAGGGAATTGCCCAACAGGGTATACATTTCTGAATGGAATAAAGTACTGCTGATATATCATTTGGAAAGAAAATTGAAAAGGTATAAAACCCTTTAATGGATATTCTTGCCCCACCTCACCCCAAAAAAGCATCTGGTATCATAATAGTTTTGTGATTTGCAATAGTGAAAGTACTTTCACTGAAAGGAAAGACTTTGTTATATCAATTTTTAATAAGGCTTACATCATGATAACAACTTGATTTGCACTTGATAATTTTTATAATAGCATTTGCCATCAGTCAGTTAATAAGACTGACCAAAAGAGCAACCACAGAAGACTGCTGCAACAGTAGTATCTTAAACTCTAACAAATTCATTACAATATAAACCTATTGCTACATAATTAATATGTTTGCTATTTGTATTTTTGCAAATTCAGGACATGTGATATTCATGGATTTGTAAGTATAGTACAAATTGCTTTTAATAAATTTTCAGAGTCAAACACTTCAATTAGAACATTTTTCAAGTAAAAAACTGAGCAAGAGTGGTTCATTACTGTATTTTCAAGCCAGATATAAAGCTTAAAAGTCATTCCCATGTTATCATTTTCATACTATAGCATTTTCTTACATGTAAGTCTTGAGAAGGACATGCAAGATGTCTGTAAATGTGTCATTACGCTGAACCCTAGGATGGCTATGTATTTTGTGATTCAGCTGTTTTCTTAATAACTAAGGTGAAAGGTAAAGCTGATGCATAAAGATATGTAGAATTGACTTAAAAAGCCCCACATTGTATTGACATGACTCTGTGTAACTGCAAGAAATCTAAGCATCTAGGTCAGGGGTCTTCAACCTTGACAGCTTTAAGACTTGTGGACTTCAACTCCCAGAATTCCTCCTCCAATCATGTTAGCTCAGGAATTCTGGAAGTTGAAGTCCACAAGTCTTAAACTTGCCAAGTGTGAAGGCCCTTAGGTAATGTTGCTGTGGGCTAACTTCACCTTTCCATATTACTAATCATGGAACTTATAAACCCAACCAATTCACATATTACTGTAACTTTACAACCCATTATAAATCCCTATGTCAAGTGAGCCTACTTAAGCTTCACAACTTGCTTTCTGCTTTGCTCCTCTCATGTAACCAAGAAGAAGCCAGAATTCATGCCTGCTTTATCCTGTGGCTTGTTTCTAACCTGTTGAATAACTAAATAGACTTTATTTTATGCCATGAATGTTGATTCACATGGAAGAAATTTCACAAAATGTCTAACGATCTGCCAGGCCCTGGATATATGGATGAGCATCATGTGTAAGGGAATAATTATGCCAGCACAATGCATAACAATTGAGATTTTTACACATTTTCAAATTCTATGCAGTATAGATTGCTGATGCTCCCAGATGATAGCAAAAAGAAATTATCTTAATCACATTGCTATCTTATGGTTATAAGATGCTATTCTTATAACCCTCGCGTTTAATCACCACCCGGATTATTAAGGGAAGCATGACTAGAAAAAAAAATACCTTCGAATGCTTGTTCACAAAGGTCATCGTGTGACCCGAACTGTTTCCATCCATAGTTCGAAAAAATTTTAACTACAATAAATTTGCTCTTTTCAACTGCTAGTTTGTACTGTGATACCCCAATAAGTGCCTTTCCATGACATTGCCACTGCAGCAAATGCTGAGGGGAGTCACATTGTGCCATTACTAGGGATGGCTCCGGGTTACTGAAATTGAGTCCAAGGCAAGAGCTTGCGCCTATGTTGAAAAGCTGCTGTTTAGATCCCCATTTCCACAACATGTACTTGGAAACTTGACTGCAGTTTTCAAGGAGGAGCTCAGAAGTTTCAGCTGCAATACATGTCTTGAAATTTTCACTTTGAATAATAAATATTCCTTTTCCTAGAAGAAAGAAAGGTTTGTGTCATATTATGCATACAGTAGGGCAGAGTTGTTATCTAGCTGGTTTGGACTGTTCTGTGAGAAATAGCTCTTAAATTTTAGCCAGCATTGTAGCTGACCAAAATCTAACTTTTTTCCTCTGCTGTCTCACTAAGTTGGGTTACCTAACCACCAACAGAAGGAAAGCCCAGAGGGCACATGATAAGGGATTGGGGGTGCATGGCAAAGCAAAGCTAACTTTGACAGGACTGCACTCTGGGCTCTTCAGAGAACCAGCTGCTCCAGGGATAACTGGAAAAATATTAAGTCTAATCTTAGTTCCAATGTTATTGCAAACTTTGAACTCAAGCATACAACGAATTGTACAGTAAAGGCCCTGTCATACTGCCCAACGGATGGAAAACATTTGTAAAAAGGACACAGCGGACGAGAAAAATGTTCCATCTGTTGTTATCCGCTCTCAAAAGGGGCAAAAAATTTGCATTAAATCAGACTGCGGAATAACACGGAAAGCGAAGTTAGCCATTCTTCGAGCGAGACGGGCACAGAGCGGACATTGGAAGCGGATGCGCGAACGGAAGCAATCCTTTTCCATTGCCTCTAGTCCTCCCTTCATAGAGCATCCTTAATATCCAAAGAATAGTCCCTCTGGCGAATTTTTTTCGTTATTTAATGGTTTTCTTGACTGCTGCATCCGCTTATCATCCTTTCTCGTCCGTGCTGACTAACGCTGCGCGCCCGTCCACGTCTCCGTTCCGCTTCATCCCTGCGTCCGTTTACCGCTGCCGAGCAGATTGAGATTGCGCGATGCGCGCGGATGCCCCCGTCAGAGACTTATGCAGCAGTGCGTAAGGAATGGACAACAGGATAGCAGCAACGGATCCCCGCTGACCTAGACGGGCTGCCAGAATTGACCATTTGACTCACATTTTCCGCTCAAAAGTTGTTGAGCAGCTCATAACCTTTTGCGCGGATGAAATGTCAATAGACCGGATGCTGAGACGGATAGAGGAAAGCAAAACGGCGGCATGTGAACTACAGAACGGAAGCATCGGCGTTGTTTACCAATGGATTGTAAGATGTTTTTCTCCATTTTACATCCTCTTTCCATCCGTTGCTGCAGTGTGACAGGGGCTTAAGTATGTCACAGGTGGCACGTAGAACCATTTGTGCTGGCATGCGATTTACAGGCAAACTTACCTCACTGCGCATAAGCGTGCCTCACAGCTGATTTTCGGCCAGCTTGAGGCCTTTTTTAGCCTCCCAGAGGCTTCAGGAAGGCTTCTGCAGGCTTTTCAGGCTGAAAACTAGGCTGAAAAAGGCCACAAACTGGCCAAAAATCAGCTGTAAAGCGCAGTGCAGGTAAGTGGGCAGCAGGGGGGATTGCACACGCAAGTGTAGGGGGTGCATACACTGCTTTCTGGGTGCTGGCATGTGAGCATGCAAGCACGCGCACAATTTTTGACATAGGAGCCCAAAAAGGTTAGCCACCAGTGGTATAGAATATAACAAAAAGGCTGCTATAGCTATTCATAAAGCACTAATTTACTTGTAGAAAAATTGATGAGATCGTTTATTATTCTAAGCCTCAAATTAGAACCTGCTACCACCTAGTTAAATCATACTTTTTTCTGGGAATTTTAATAAAATACAGGCAGTCTTCTATTTACAACAGTTCATTTAGTGACAATTTGAAGTTACAATGGCACTGAAAAAAGTGACTCATGACTATTTTCACATTTCAGCATCCCTACAGTAACCTGATCAAAATTTGGACACTTGGCTACTGGCATGTATTTGTGACAGTTGCATTGTCCCTGGGTCATGTGATTCCCTTTTGCAACCTCCTGGCAAGCAAAGTCAATGGGGAAGCCAGATTCAATTAACTGAGTTACTAACTTAACAACTGCAGTGGTTCACTTAACAACTCCACCAAGGAAGAGCATAAAATGGGGGAAAATTCACTTAACAACTGTTTTGCTTGGCTCAATTGTTCTCATAAGTTGAGGACTACCTGTACTGGATTTTAGTCTCACCCTATTTTATTTTCTAAGTCTATGCAAATCTCACAGGCACTCTTGTAAACAGAGAAGCTAATACCTTGCTTTGCAGTCTGCAGTTTCCAATTAAAAATAACAGTATCGACATGTCCACAGGCACACTGTCTATCCCTAAATAAGTGTTTTGCGCACCATGGCTTTTCACAGCCATCCATACTTAGCTTTCAGCTGGACAAATGAACAAGTTATATTCAGTCTTACTTTAGGTTAAGTTTCTTCAGGTATCAAAAAAGTTCAGGTATGAAGGAAGACATGCTCCACCTTCAACCCCTCTCTCTCTTAAGTACTCACATTGTCAAGGGGAGTACTGATAATAGTCTCAAAATCATTTCAACAAAATGTGTGAATTATATTTAACCAGAAACCCAAGATAGTCTAATCACTCTCCCTGTCTGAAGACACTGGCAACCTGCCGCTTCCCTTCTCTAGAAGGAGAAAAAGTATGCCTGTCTCCCCTCCATATTGGAATTTTGTATTACCTAGAAAAGAATTGAAAATCAGCTGGCTGGACATCATCAAGTTTAATAATCCCCAGATATTGTTTCAGCTAAGAAGAAGAAAAAACACTTTCTCTGAGGAAAAACTCCCCAACTTCATCTTTTCATACTATGGAAATTGAACAATTCTATACATGCCTGCAGCATTACATGGTTTGCTTTTTTCTATTTTAACAGTCATAAATGAACGGGTGCAAGGATCATTCCCTGGAGGAGAGAAGCAAATCTTAAGGCCCTGTTACACTGGCTGACGGATGCAAAACGTTTGTAAAAAGGACACAGCGGATGAGCAAAATGTTCCATCCGTTGTTATCCGTTCTGAAAAGTGCCCTGAATTTGCATAAGCAGAGCGGACAACACGGAAAGGAAAGGACGGGGGGAGGACGTAGGGCGGATGGAAAGCGGATGCTCCACGGAAGCCT
>BHFT01053258.1:0-31478 GCA_004320025.1 Laticauda laticaudata | reverse complement strand
TACAGAATTTGATAGGACACTCCCAATTTTGACCATTTGTTGTCTGTTTGACAGGAATGCTTCTATCCAGTTATGCTTATCCAGATAAGAGCTCCATAAAAGACAACATTCCAGTTTGTAATAAAAAATATAAAATGACACTCAGTTGGAATGATGTCATAGTCTCTGGCCTGATCATTCAAATATTTTTTTTTAAAAAGTGAAATGATAAGGTTGAGTGCATGTAAATCAGCCTCAGGTGGTTTATGGTAAGCACTGCCTGTTTACCATTGTGAATATTTATTATCATCGATTTAGTCTTTCTTCACATTTTCTGTTAGGTGCTTATAGGAAAAGGTATAAAGTTGATCACTAAATGCTGGATCTGGTCTCCAGACAGAAAGTGCAGGCTGAATAACAGTTAACTGATATCTTTTCGGTTGAGTTCATGTTGTCTTTAACAATAATGTACTTATAATGCTTTCTCACCAGACTAGATACCAGGAAATTGTGAGTTCTAGTCATGCCTTAAAAATGAAACCAGCTTGGAGGAGGAGGAGGAGGAGGAGGAAGAGAAGGAGAAGAAGGAGGAGAAGGAAAAAGAGAAGCAGAAGGAGGAGGAGGAGAAGAAGGAAAAGGAGAAGCTGAAGGAAGAGGAGGAGGAATAACAACAACAGCAACAACAACAATAACAATAACAATAATAAAAATAATAATAAAAATAATCATATGGGGCCATTTTCATCCAACTTCAGGCTGCGTGTTTCTTCTGGGAGGTTTCATCCTACCAAAAAAAAAAAGCTGCAGCACAGCTTCCAATTTAAATCTACTCTATTCACGTTACATTACCCAAGCTTCTTCTCCTTTGGTGCTACAATTAAAAACAAGCCATTGCCTAGCGAAACCCTGGGAAGGCCGACGCCAGTGAGTAGGGCCCAGTTTGGAAAAGGGACGGTCGCAGCCCCATGGTGCTGCTGGCGGGTCCTGAGGCCAAAAAACTCATACAAATGACTTCCTGTGTGTGGTCCAGTCACATCAAGGTCACCCCCAACCCCACCCAGGGACTTGCTTTCGCAGCTGTTTGATATAAATTCCTCGCATATGTCTTCGTCCAGTCGGTTTATTTTGATAAACAAGAAATAGCCCGGACATTCCCCTGCTGGTTTCTCTTCGCTCAGGCCATCTCAGGCTTGGCCATTTGCCAGAGAGAAGTGGCTCCCGAGGACGTTTGCACAGGTGGCAACTGTCATTTTGGAAATTCACTCTCAGGTCCAGCCTCGTCTCTGCCTTCCCATCTTCCCTCCTCTCTCTGTCTCTCTCTGTCTCTCTCCCTCTCCCTCTGTCCCTACCTCCATCCATTATCTCTCTCCCTCTCTCCCCCCCTTCCCTCTCTTTCTCTCTCTCTCTCTCTCTGTCCCTTCCTTAGTGGACAATCACAAACTATTATCAGCAACTACAAATCACAACCAGATGATATTAAGTTGCTGGGATAACCCACTTGGTCCCTTCCAGTGTGATATTTTTCTTCATTAAACGGCAAGGCTCTGAGCTCCCCGAATTTGCTTATATCTCCACCCACTCCTTTCCACAAAAGTTATAGATCACAGCCTCTAAACTAATTGTTAGTTGCACAGCAGGCCTTAAAGCTTGGCCGGGCTAGCGCAATTCCATCCCCCTAGCTCTGATTAAAGGCACAGAGGAAACTGAAGTGCAAAGAAAATGAAACCCTCTGGGCCGCTTGAGTAAAATGTCATGGCTTTTTGAGCCTTCTTTGACATTTGCTGATAAAAGTATGGGAAGAGAGGAGTTATCCATCATGGAGCCTTCTTCCAAGGGCTGCAATGTTATTTGTTAAAGGCTGCTGTCTTGGTTTAGACAACTATAAACAGATTGGAGAAGAAATGGGATTCCTAGAGCAGCAGAGAGGGGGATAAATTTTCTCTCCCCTAAAGGAGATGACTTCCTATAGTTGAGATGCTTGTTCACTCCTTCTCACCATGCTGGGACTGCCTGTTCTTTGCTCTTGAGGTGTGTGTGAGAGAGAAAAATTATAGAAGGAAGGTTCTTCAGAGCAGGTGTTCAATTGTCCATTGAAGCCAATAAAAATGGTCATAAGCGGGTATTTAGTGAAGAACAGGGAGTTTAAATGCTTTCCCATCTTCTGAAAGTTATGAGTGGTGGAAGGTCCTTCCAAAAGTCCTGATTAATTCTTCTCACTGTCAGGAAATTTCATCTTAGTCCTTGGTTGTTTCTCTCCTTGATTACTTTCCAACCATCCATCCATCCATTCCCCCCCTCCTCCTCCCCCCTCTTCTNCCATCCATTCCCCCCCCCCTCCTCCCCCCTCTTCTTTCTGACAGCCTCTCAAATATTGGAGTCCTGCTATCATATCACCCCAACTCTTCCTTTTCACTAATCTAGACATACCCAATCCCAGCAACCATTCTTTATATGTTTTAGATTCCAGAAATTGCTCTTCTCTGCACTCTTTGTAGAGTCTCAACATCCTTTTTTATAAACTGGATGCAATATTCACACCATGGCAGAAGGAGAAGGGGTTTGTGCTGATTGTGAAAGTTGCTGGGGAAGACAAAATTGAAGGCTAAGGAAAATCAAGGAGTTGTCTTCCATCATAATCCTAGTTTTTTTCCTATTTTTCTTTAAACTATGCATTTATGCATACATAAAGCAAAGCAGTCTTTTTAATTTCTCTCCTCCCCCCCCCCAATCATCTGAGGCTTATTAAGAACTACTCTGTATCCTGTAATCAGACCATTTATGCAGAGAGCTGCCCCAGGCCAAGTGCTTTTGTAAACAAGCTGGAAAACTCCTTTGCAATGAATGATTAACATGGGAAGACACCATTCATAATTAATTCTCTACCCCCCCCTCCAATCCCACTCTACCCCTGCCTGCCATTTTGGTTGGCAGATGGTCTTAGGAGTCTAAGCAGGATCTATCATCCTGCCTTTTTATGTTCAGGAGGGGTGGAAAGATAGACCTTTGAAACAGAAGAGGAAAAAATGAAGAAAGGTCCGTAAAAATTGCACTCTCAACTCCCGGGCTCAACAGTTTTGCCTGATGCTGTTTTCAGCATAAAAAGGAAGCAGACGTCCAACTGCACCTATTGGGAGTGGAATTACACTCTGTAGAATTGGCTGGCTCAAAAACAGTAACCCATGAGAGGGATCCCTTAAACATGAGACAGCCATGTGCGGCAGCAGCCAAAAAAGCTAATACAATACAATCCTTGGTTGTATAAACAGGTATAGAATCAGAATCATGTGAAGTATTAGTACCGCTTGATAAAACTTCAGCTGCATCTGGAATAGTGCAGTTTTGGTCACACCACATTATAACAAAAGATGTTGAGATTTGGGAAAAAGTGCAAAGAAGAGCAGCTAAGATGATCAAAGGCCTGGGGACAAAAATGTATGAAAAACGGTTGTAGGAGTTGGGTATGGCCAGTCTAGAGAAAGAAGGATTGGGGTGACATGATAGCAGCACTCCATAATTTGAGTGGCTGCCACAAGGAAGAGGGGGTCAACTCATCCTCCAAAGCACCAGAAGGCAGGACAAGAAACTGATGGATGGAAGCTAATCAATGAAGAGAAGCAACATGGAATGAAAAAGAAACTTCCTAACAGTGAAAACTTGTCATCAGAAGTTGTGGGTGCTTCATCACTGGAGGTTTGTAAGAAAAAACTGGGCAGACACCTATCTGAAATGGTATTAGTCTCCTCCTTGACCAGAGGGTTGGATGAGAAAGCCTCCAAGGACCCTTCCAGATCTATTCTGATAGATAAGATGATAGAAAGAAGGAAGGAAGGAAAGAAAGAAAGAAAGAAAGGACAAGGAAAGAAAGAAAGAAAGAAAGAAAGAAAAGAAAGAAAAATAGAATATAATTATTTTATTGACCAGTTCTGATTGAACACAAGGAATTTATCTTTGGTGCAAATGCTCCTCAGTGTACAGTCATACAGTCATAAGTGGAGGAGGGGTGATAAGGAGTGATGAGAAGATTAATAGTAATTAATTAGTGCAGACTTTGTAAAGCAAAAGATACATTCGCCAAGAGTCAAAGTAATCATAAGGTACAACACTTAATGATAGTCCTAGGGTACAATAAGAATGGAACAGAACAGAATCCAGAACAGAATAGAATTAAGAATAGATGAACGAATAAGAATAGAATAGAATAGAATTCTTTATTGACAGTGTGATTGGACACACAAGGAATTTGTCCTGTGCAAATGCTCTCAGTGCACATGAAAGAAAAGATCCATTGTCGAGAGTCAAGAATCATCAGCTACAACACTTAGATAAAATATGAGTTACATAAGCAATCAAATTATACAGGAAACAGTCCATATAAATTGTAAGGATACAAGCAACAAGTTATACTCATATACAGTTCACAGAGTGGAACAGTCACAAGTGAGAGGGGATGGGTGATAAGGAGTGATGAGAAGATTAATAGTAATAGTAGTGCAGACTTTGTAAAGAGAAAAGAAAGAGAGAGAGAGAGAAAGAGAGAGAGAGGGAGAAAGAGAGAAAGAACAGGAAGATAGGAATCCCAAGGTGCTTTTCCCAAGGGCAACTGGATTTTTTTCAGTTTTATTTTTTCCCCTGAAAACTTTTTGAATGCACATATAATGTTGCATTATCCTGGATGAAATATGCTTCCATCAGATCCCCTTGTAAGTTTTGAGATCAAATCCCCAATGCCTGTGCAAAAAGTTTCCCAATCCTCTTTAAACTAAGTGAATCAAATTCTTGCCTGCAGCTCGTAATGCATGGCAGAAAGCTCAGCGTGGCTTGGCCTCAGCTGGGATGAAGGACTGCCCTAGAGAAGACAGGGAGCCAAGGGTCCAAGAAGCATTTGGCAGGGATGAGGGAATGGGAGGCGCGAAGAATGCCGCATGGGAAGAACCGAGAAATCTTGCCAAGTCAGAAGCAAAGTCATTGGAGCGTCAGATCTGGGTGGCCAGCCCTCGCCGAAGCTCAGTGACAATTCCAATATAATACTACTGGTATCATTTATGTTGGCCAGGATTTCTTTATTCCCAGGACAGGAAGCAGGCTGAAGATTGGATTAGGAAAGCAGGAAGTGGAACAGTGTGAAAAGGAGTTTCCAGCCAACAAGCACGGGAGAGAATCCAAAGGAATTTTCAATATCTCCATGCAAGACTCACACACTGTCCTCTTCACTCTGAAGCAATTGTCTCGTAAAGAAGTAGAACTTGGCAAGTCTCACTTGCTTCATAGTGCTGCTTTCTGCGACTATTGTTGGCATCAGCTTGTAGGAGAGGTTGAGACAACCGGTTTCCCCCAAAATATGACCTACCCCGAAAGTAAGTCCTAGCTTGATTTTTATACATGCACCTTGATTTTTATACATGCACCCAAAATAAGCCCTAATTAAGATCCTGCCCACTGAAAAGTGCATGGGTAAAACTTAAGCTAGGGTGGGGATGGTGGGTGGAGCTCCCCTACTACTTACCTTTGGACAGTTATAGCCAGGTTTTGCATACTCCAACACCTGCCTTGCCAGCCAGGGGTGGGATTCAGCTGGTTCAGCCTGGTTTGAGCGAACCGGATGTTAATTTTACATCCAGTTCACAGGACTAGTAGTTCCTAACACCAGCTTCCCCCTCAAGGAGTCCCAATGCACCTGATTCTGGCTCCCAGGTAAGCCCAAAATGGAGCATGGGGGTACACTCCCCCCCCCCCCCCGGGCCCATTTTGCAGCCCNCCCCCCCCCCCCCCCGGTGGCCCATTTTGCCTCCCAGGAGGCTTCAAGAAAAGATTGGACACTCATTTGTCCAGAATGGAATAAAGTCTCCTTCCTTGAGTAGGAGGTTGGACTAGAAGACCTCAAAGGTCCCTTCCAGCCCTATGATTCCATGAATCTGGTTTGAAGTCATGGTGTTCATTTGAGGCCATGTAGGTGCTGTTATATGATCATAGACATTCTCCTATTGATTTTTTTCCCTTATCCAGCAGAATGTGTTCCCGATCTGAGTTGTTGTGCGTTGTCTTTATGTACATATATATGGTGAAGGCTTCCTACAGCTACTTGGGTGAGATGGGCAGCTATACCGATCAAATATAAACAAGCAAACAAATCTCCTGACCTTCAGGTAAGAAGGCTTTCCTCCTGTGCTTGCCAGACATAGGCCGGCATCCTGCCTTGAGTTAACACAATGCTGAACCTCTTTTGTCTAATGGAAATAATGACTTGCAGGAACGTAACTTGATGGGGGAGCTCGCTGAGATTCCAAACATGTGGCAATTTCTGAGTGTCAGTGTCGAGGGCTTTCCTCCCCCCACCCCTCTTCTCCAAAAAAAAAGGAAAGGAGAGGAAAACAGAAAAGAAAACAGAACCCTTGTGTGGCAGATCGTGCTGCACATTAGAGTTGGAATTCCCCTAAGGCTTTACCACCATGGCTGTCCCACAGAGGTTGTGTCAGAGGTATCTCCACTGTCATATTTCTGATGTTTTCCTTCCAGTTAATGCCTCGGAAGCAACTTTGGCTCACTTTTGGCTGGTGGCGGGGGAGGGGGAAATGCAAGACGCAAGGGCTGTGTAGTTTTGTGATGGCTCTCCAGAAAGACCTAACATCTGATACAGTTCATCGTGAAGCCAGCTCAAGGGAAGAGGATAGGAAGAAAGTCCTGGTAGTTTGAATTTTCCACTTATAGCAATAGTACTTAGACTTATATACCACTTTATAGTGCTTTACAGCCCTCTCAAAGCAGTTTAGAGAGTCAACAATTTGGGCTCTCATTTTACCCAACTCAGAAGGATGGAAGGCTGAGTCAACCTTGAGCCTGGTGGGATTTGAACTGCCAAACTGTAGGCAGCTGGATGCAGAAGTATCACTCTGTAGTGGATGGGACATTAATTTGGGCTTATTTTGGGAGGTAGGGCTTATATTAGGCTCATGTGAAAATTCAAGGTTACTTTCATGTAGATCATATTTTCGGGGAAACCACTGTGCCACAAAGGCTCCTATGTTATGTCCATTCTCTCCAGTGACTGTCACAGCAGCCCAATGATCCCAGAAGGTCAACCTTCTGCTCCTATTTGTTGTCCCAAGTTGTAGAGCATAGATGAAGATTGAAGAGGTCCAGATCCAGGCGGGAAGGGTCAACCTATTCTCCAAAGCACTTGAAGGCAAGACAAGAAAAAATGGATGGAAACTAATCAAGGAGAGAAGAAACCTGGAATTAAGGATAACTTTCCTCAGAGTGAAGACAATTAACCAGTAGAACAGCTTGACTCCAGAAATTTTGGGTCATCACTGGAAGTTTTTAAGAAAAGATTGGGCACCCTTTTGTCTGAAATGGTACAGTGTCTCCTGCTTGGGCAGTGGGCTAAACTAGAAGGTCCTTTCCAACTCTGTAATCCTCATCTTCGCATCTAACTAAACATAGACATTAACTAGCCATGCCTTTTTTTTTTTTTTTTTGCAAAGCATACAGATATGCAGTATCCTGGCAGCTCACGAGGTGAGGTTGACGAGGTCTACTTTCTCAGTCTGGACTTACATGGAGAAGAAACTTGAAGGAAGGAAAGTCAAATACATGATATTTAGCTCCTGGAGGCATAATGATGGAATTCATCACCTTTATATACCAATATATCAAAAAGGTCACCTTTGGTTATTGGAGTTATGATGCTGGAGGAAGCTCCTGCATATTCCTTGGACAGCAAAGATGACTAACAAGTAAGTTCTGGCACACAAAATGCCAGACGTGTCACTAGAAGGCAAAATCATGAAACTCTCACTTACTTTGGCCATGTCAGGTGGGGCAATTCACTGGAGAAAGCAATTCACTGAACAGGATGTGTTAGGGGGGTCAAAGGAAATCAGGCAAAGAACCCTGGAGATTAGACACCATCGAAGCTGACACCAGCCACAGCATAGAACAACTCGAAGAAGTTGTGCAAAGATTGGAAGTTTGTGGAGAGACCCTGGTCCCACAGAATCGTCAAGAGTCAGAGATGTCTGTATGAATAGCATCATCAACATTATCAGCTCCTGGAGGAAAAGTTAGAGAAAAATAATAATGCCCTGTTTCCCCGAAAATACGACCTACCCTGAAAGTAAGTCCTAACTTGATTTTTACACATGAGCCCAATATAAGCCAAAATAAGCCCTAGTTAAGATCCTGCCCACTCCAGAGTGCATGGGTAAAAATTAAGCTAGTGTAGGGATGGTGGGGGGTTGGAGCTCCTCTACTACTTACCTTTGGACAGTTGTAGCCAGGTCTTCCACATCCCGACACCTGCCTTGCTGGCCCATTTCTTCTGCTTTCCTGAAGATCAATCTGGAGCTTGTTATTGGCTGCAGAGGATTGATCCAGAGCTCTGTTATCGGCTGCAGAGACCTTCAAGAAATTCTTGCCGGCCACAGAAGAAGTTCCTGAAGGCCTCTGACAGCGAAAAAGATGCTGGGGGCGATGCATGCAAGTGAGGTAAGTCAGTGGATGACATCCCCTGAAAACAAGACCTGGTGCCTTTTTTTGGTGGCAACAAAAATATAAAACAGGGTCTTATTTTGGGGGGAACACGGGTAATAATAATAAAAAAAAAAAACCACTGAAAAATAAATGAGATTGGAGCATAAGAAAGAGATCCAATTCACCCAGAGTCTGATTTGATCGCCCTTTTGGAGAGCGGTCTTCAAAACCTGCGGTTCAAAGAAAGCACAGAGTGGGAAAACAAATGGAGAAAGCTGCAGTAGCCCAAGCCACACTTTGTGAGCGGAAAGGAAACAAATGCCATTACTAAAATCCATTCCGAGGAGTTGGGAAGCTAGGAGCTTTTCCTGGTGCTTTTAAATGCTCCCTGTCATCATTTATTAACTTATTTTCTCAAAGCCCTTAGGAGAATAAGGCTTGTTTTGTCTGGATTTCTGGCTAAGCCTCAACACAACCATCCCAAGTTCTTGTTAGAGGGGTGTGTGTGTGTGTGTGTCTGTTGACAAGTGAGCCCTTCCTGTTAAAGAAAAGGATAGAAGTAGCTGTTTGCAACAGAGGCCAAAATCCAAGGTACCACCAGTCTAGAGGCTTTGAACAAAATTACTTCCTTTAACACACAGCTACCTTAATTATGTGGTGTTGTTGGAAGAAATATCCTTCTGGGTTCAATTCCAAGCGGGGAAAAAGACACTGAAAACAGGGTGACTGCTTGGAAAGGTGGTTTAATGGTGGACCAGATCACATGCCTGGGAGCTCCAGGAGAAAAAAAAGGGCAGAGATGCTGAGAGTGCCTGGGTTTTATGCCTTCTGTTGGGATTTGAATTTGAGCTTGTATTCTGATTGTTTGTCAGACTCCCATGGGGTGATGAAGGGGCAACTCTGTAAGCTGTCCTGAGTCCCAGGCTTGGTTGAACCTTTCTGGATGATGATGTAAGGGAAGGGCTTTGGGCAATTCCTATTATGGCTCTACCTAGAGGAGGTAGATCTTTGTTATGTAAAATAGACTGACCCAGGCCTTCCTGGCCTATTAGCAAAGGGGGAGGGGGCTGAGTTTCTACTTCTTTTTTAGAGGAAATACTCTGCCTTTTTAGGATATCTTAAAATATTTCATTTTCCTAGGAGAGGGATGGGTTTTAACTTCCAACACTGGGAAACAGAGAGCAGTCAAATAATTCATCCTAGGACGTCATAATTCTATCAGGACAAATGTTTGACATTATTAGAGATTTATGGAAGGAATGACATCATTATTTTTCAAGTAAACAGATCAAGCTTTCCCGAAGGGGGAGCGGGGAGAATTTGAAACTAGTAATTAGATTCTCCGGAAAGGAAATGGCCCTGTAAGACAAGAGGTAGGGGGAACAGAACTTGTAACTGAAAAAGAAAGAAAGAGAAAAAAAAAAAGAATTAAACACCACACTGTTCAGAAATGGAAGGCAATTTTCTGGAGACTAGCTGAAGGTTATATACTAGATCTTTAGCAACGTGGTACATTCTAGATCAGAGGTGTCAAACTTGATTTCATTGAGGGCTGCATCAGGGAGTGGAAAGCAGAGGTGGTGTCCAGCAGGTTCTGACCAGTTCTGGAGAACCAGTAGCGGAAATTTTGAGTACTTTGGAGAACTGGCAAATCCCCCTCTGACTGGCTCTGCCGACCCCATCTCTTCTCTGCCTCCTGAGTCCCTGCTGATTAGCTGGGTCTCCTTTGGTTGCCCTGCGCAGGAGAATGGAGCTGGAAAGCAGGTTAGTGGGGTGGGGAGGGAAGGGGGATTTTACAGTATGCTTCCCCTGCCATGCCCACCAAGCCATGCCCACCAAGCCACGTCCACAGAACCGGTAGTAAATTTTTTTGAATCCCACCACTGGTGGGAATGGACGGGGTGGGTGTGGCCAGTTCAAAGTCACCTTTGCTGGGAGCACCTGTGGTTAGAGGCACCTTGGCTCTGTTTTCAGTTGGGATAGTCTTCTGCAGCCCTCTGCCAGTGAAACATCTAGCTCTGTTTTCGCTCGCAGAAGCACCGCAGGCTGTTCCTTTGCTGTTTCCCCGTGGGCCGGATCGAAGCACCTTGTGAGCCTGATGCAATCCACGGGCCTTGAGTTTGACACCCCTGTTCTAGATGTTTGACAGATGTGATGATGAAGATGATTTTATCCATTCAGTTGAGTCCGACTTGTGGTTATTTTATGGGCCAGGTCTCCCCACATCTTCTGATCTTGCACGACTTCTTTGAATTGTTCTATGCTCTGGCTGGTGTCGGCTTTGATGGTGTGCAGCCACCTTGTGCTACAATGGCCTGGTCTCCTTTTTACAGCTAACTCTTCCCAACATAATTGCTTTTGCCAGTGAATTTCCCTGTGTGACATGGCCCAAGTAAGTGAGACATAGTATGTGATCTTGCCTTCTAGTGGTATTCAGCAGGTCCTGACCAGTTCTGGACACCTGGTAGTGGAAATTTTAACTAGTTCAAAATATCACCTCTGACTGGCCCCGCCACCATCTCTTCTCTGCCTCCCGAGTACCACCTGATTGGCTGGGTCTTCTTTTGTTGCCCTGCACAGGAGAACAGAGCTGGAAAGCAGGGAGGGAATGGAGATTTTACAGTATCCTTCCCCTGCCATGCCCACCAAGCCATGCCCATCAAGCCATGCCCACAGAACCAGTAATAAAAAAAATTGAATCCCACCACTGTGTTGGGTGTTATGTGTTTCAGCTTGTGGGTCGTGATTGCTGTCCAAGAAATATGCAGAAGACTTCATCAGCACGACAGGAGATTTTGACAGATGTACAAGGAGCAGAAGAAGTCAATTTTGGCAGATGTGCAAAGTGCAGAATTCCAGAAGACTTGCAGAATTCAGGCTCTGCTCATTTGCTCCAATCCATAAACTCCCTAACGAGACTTTTTCATTTTCTTTGAGGACGTGATAAATACAGAGCAATACAAAGGAACAAAATAAATTTATGCTGAAAGCTTAGAGCTGGTAATGCAAACAAACCATTATTCATACCTCAGTCCTCGGGGGAGAAATATAATTTGACCTTCCCTTGCCTCAAGCATCATGTTTTCCCACTAAATTAGTTCAACGGCAGTCATAGCTGACCTTAAATGGAAATTGTATATTTTGTATAATAACCACTGCAGCAATGATAATCACCTTCACCCCTCTGCCAAATTTTTCTTTTGATCCAATCCATTTGCCTTGAATTCACCCAGAAATTCTCAGAGAACTTTTCTGAATCCGATACAGTAGAATTGTGTTCATCACATTTGGCTCTTGATTTGGGTTGGCCAAAGAAGAGGTCTCATTCCATGGCTTCCTGTTTTTCGAATTTATTTCTTGAGAATCGAAAGCCTTCAAAGAACCTTCAGTTTACTCTGAACCTTCAGAGACATCTTCTAGAAATCTTCCAGAAATCTTACATTGGAAGCAGTGGTGGGATTCTACCAGTTTCCATACTGGTTCAATGATCATGCATTTCGTGCATGCATGCAGCTTTCCAAACACCAGTTGAGGCTTCTGCATCAATCAGGTGAGAGGATAAAGAACAGAAAAGCACAGGGTAGGTGGGAGAGCCGATTCTGTGCTTATCTCTTCACCCAAGAAGATAGACTCAAGATCCAGATGGATCTTGACAGACTGGAACACTGGACCATGTCTAACAAAGTGAAATTCAATGTAGAGAAAAGTAAAGTCCTACACTTAGGCAAGAAAAACCAAAAGTGCAACCCAGTCTCAAATAGCAGGAACTGGGAGAGGATCTTGGAGTCTTAGTGGACAACCAGCTAAATAGGAGCCAGCAGTATGCAGCAGCAGCCAAAAAGCCAACACAACCTAAATTGCATTAACAGAGGGATGCAATCGAGATCAAGGGAGATACTAATACCACTCCATAAAAGCCTTAGTAAGACCACACCTAGAATACTGCATCCAGTTTTGGTCAACCACACTATAAAAAAAGATGTTGAGATTCTGGAAAAAAGTCCAGAGAAGAGCAACCAAGATGATGAGGGGACTGGAGACTAAAACATGTGATGAACAGTTACAGGAGCTGGCATGGCTAGTCTAGTGAAGAGAAGGACCAGGGAAGACAGGAAGAGCATCTTCCAATATTTTGAGGGGCTTCCACAGAGAGGAGGAAGGGGTCAAGCTGTTTTCTAAAACACCCAAAGGGCAGACAAGGAATAATGGATGGGAACTGATCAAGGAGAAATTCAACTTGGAAATAAGGAGAAACTTTCTGACAGTGAGAAGAATCAACCCATGGAATAGAAGTTGCCTTCAGAAGTTGTGGGAGCTTCATCACTTGAGACCTCAAGAAGAGATGGACTCCCATCTGTCAGAAATGTAGGGGTCTCCCGCTTGGTGGAGGGTTGGACTAGATGACCTATAAGGCTCTCTCCAACTTTATTTATTATTCTGTTATCTCTTCTTTCTCCTCTCATTGCTGACTGTCAGAGTTTTTTTTTTTTTTAAACTATTGGTTTGGCCGAACCAGTAGCATTTCACCACTGACTGGAAGACCAAAAATCTGATATGAAAGGTTGAAAGGAGAAAAAATCTGATTTGAAAGGAGAGATTGTTTGGGAAGATCACAGCAACATCTTGTGAACCATTGTATAGCTTCATGCTAGGAAGGGCAATCTTTCTGGATCATTCTATTTATAAATGACCTTGATCCCTGATTGGCCAGCTCTTAGTTCCCATCTACCTCCAATTGCAGACAGGTAGTTCTTGACTTACCACAGTTTATTTAGTGACCGTTCAAAGTTACAACGGCACTGAAAAATTGTCTTATGATCGTTTTCCACACTTAACGACAGCATCCTCCTGGTCATGTGATCAAAATTCAGACCCTTGGCAGCTGACTCATCTTTAAGATGGTTGCAGTGTCCCAGGATCTCTTAACAATCCTGTTACTAACTGCAACGATTCACTTAACAGCTGTGGCCAGCAAGGTTGTAAAATGACAACCTTGTCATTTTTTTGTTGAGAGACACTGAACAACAGTGTCTCGCTTAGCAACAGAAACATTAGGCTCATTTGTGGCTGCAGGTCAAGGACTATCTGTACACTGAGATAATGAATAAATAAGCAATATTTAGGTTGCCTTTGATGAACAAGCAGCAAATGCAGAAGGCACATTTTCTTCTTGCTAAATTCTTTTTCCCCCTTCTTGAACATAAAAGATTTGGCTGTGTCTGGGGGAGGAATTGCTCAGGAGAAATATTACCTTGAGCTCTGAATGCAAGGAGATATTATCTTGGCGTCCTTTGCAGATAAATATTCAATATTATCCAGTGCTATGAAATAATACTGATTTCCAGATTAGGCGTTTACCTTCAAAGCCATTACAGCATTAAATCAGGCTGTTTGGCGAAAGGAAAACAATAGCAAAAGAGAAATGAAATAAGGGGGAACGAAAGAGAAAGGAAAAGGTACTTCAAGCAAAACCAGGGGTGTAACAAGAAGTAATTAGCACTTCTGAGATACTTTTCATCTTCCAATGGGCAAATATTCCCCTTTCAGTTTCCAAAACACCCTTTGCAAGGTTGGATAAATATTACAGTTTTGAATAGTTCATTATTGTATTATGTAGAAGAGGAGAGAGAGAGAGAGAAAATAATTCCTTCCAGGTTTTCAGGAGGCAGCTGTGATTATTCCATGCTCCAGATTAATCTGGATGATTTTGGAACCCCAAAATGATTTAGTGGATTGGGCTGACAACTGGGTTGAGTTCAAAGGATCACACATCCATATCAGTGGTGGGATTCAAAAAATGTTACTACCAGTTCCGTGGGTCTGTCTTGGTGGGTGTGGTGGAGAAGGATACTGTAAGATCTTCATTCCCTCCCCACTCCTGGGGAAGGATACTGCAAAATCCACTACCAGTTCTCCAGAACTGGTCAGAACCTGCTGAAGACCACCTCTGATCCATATTTATCCAAATCTGATGTGGATCAAGAGAAAGGATGGCATCAAGATCACGGGAAGGTATAGTACCGCTCTATGTTGCACTAGTGAGGCCACCCTTGGAATATTGTGTTCAATAATAGCAAGTTCTTAGGCCTTTAACATGCAAAAGAAGTCAGAAATAATTCCATGCATCAAAACTGTGTGTTGATGCTTTTGTTTTTTTGGAAACTCCTTATTTTTAATTTATTCAGAGTTATTTCCTCTACTTTGGGGAAGGAAAAAAAGACTAATGCTATCTAAAACAGGCTATATATAACTGTAACTATTCTTTGTAGTTATGGTTGCAGCTTATATTTGAGAGGTTTGCAGTGTTTACTCATGCATAATTACATTATAAATGATTTCTCGTAGAAGATGTGATTTGTGCATTTTCTTATGTAAAGCAAAATTAATACCCTCCTGACATGGAGAAAATACACTATATTACCTTTTACTGCTTTCATTTAGAGGGAGCAGTCTGTCTTTTTTAAACTTCATAATGGCATTCAAAATAGTAGGGAAAAAATGTGAATAAACAAAGACAAATACCCTATTAGGAATGAGAAATAAAGTGCATTTAAAGTGTTACAGTTGAGCTTGGAGGTCAAAAGATGCTTCTGGTCTTTTTAGCTAGGAATAAATGTGCATTGTGGAAGATTTACCAAGGTGTTGGAAACAGCTGCAAAATACCTAGGAATCAGCTTCCGATGGGTCTATTGATTTAAAAACAAAATGATTCAACTGGGGACAACCAAAATCTTTTTTACCTAGCCATTTTCTTTAGAAAGAGATCCCTGGTCATGCTCATTTTTTCCTTGACTTTTTAGTTTTAAATCACCCAGATCTGATCTTGGGGAAACGAGAGTCGCCTTTCATTTTTAAAAAGCTATCTTCAATCTTTCTTATACCTCTTTAAAATCTGACAGTTCTTATAGCTAGGCTGGCTGTCGGAATAGGAGAGGTCTCAATAAAGGAGAATATTTGTAGCTCAGGGTTGAAATGAAAGATCTTAGGTGCTCTCTGGGCTTGCTTCTTGCAAATGTTCCGTTACCTAAACTCAGTAACATCATCAGTGCTAATCTAACACCGATGATGTTACCTACTATGGGTAATGAAACTTCTGCAAGAAAACAACCAAGCAAACAGAGCTTCAATGACCCCACATAGAAGAGTTCTCTTTGTTAGTGCTTCCTGGAAGGGCCATGTTATGCCCTTGTTGGAGTCTGATTCTGAAGTGGTGATTGAGGAGCTGATAGGGAGTGGGAGTGTGCCTCAGGTGGCTGTGGAAGAAATGGGGGAAGGGCACAGTCTGGCTGGGCATCCAGAGAAAAACCCAGGGCCACCCCCTCTTCATCCTAGGGCACGCAGGGAGGGACGGAGAAGGGAGCAACATGGCTTATGGGAGAGAAAAGGGCCCTGATGCCTTTCATTAATTGCAGCTGGGAGAACAGGATATAAGAAGGGTGTTTGCACACAGCACCTTGCTGGAAGCAAAGTATGCATTATGTTTGTCAGGGGCTTATCTGGGTTATGGCATCTTCCCAACTGTGTGTGCTTCATTATCTTTTGGGAGTCTGCAATTTATTATCCTGGCCTGTTGTGTTAATTACTTCAGCGTGGTTTGTGTTGGGTTTTTTATTTCTAATTTATCTGTACTTTGGGTTTGGACTGCATTTCTTCCCTTTGTAGACTGTTTTTGGAAGAGTTTGATCTCCAGCCAAGGATAACTGGACATTAGGGGCCAGGTTGGAGGTATTAAAGGGAATTTATCTAATTTTGTGACTTTGTGATTTTTGTCCCACACTCCAGGTCATCACAGGCTGTGTGAACCATTATCAATTTGGGGAAGTAACCACTGCAGAGGGAGGCTTTCCTGTTAGAGTTGGAAAGCCCCTTTTGATAGTATCAATGGAGGAGAAGGAGTTGCAGAGCCTAAGGGTGGAGTCAAGAGAGGAATCAGCCTAGAGTGTTTATGTTGTCACAAGCGTTCCAAGTCCAACTTCTCTAGATGAAGTCTGTCTCTACTTTAGAGTCCCAAAGGTGCTTTTTCAAGAGGCAACTGGATTTTCTATGTTTTTTTTCATAAAGACATTTCACTTCTCAGCCAAGAAGCTTCTTCAGTTCTGTTGCACAGCTAAATGTCTATGTAGATTCTCAGTCCTCCAGGTCATGGTTGTCCCAAAGGTGTTTTGTCAAGAGGCAACTGGACTTTGTTTTTTCATGAGGACGTTTCGCTTCTCATCCAAGAAGCTTCTTCAGTTGCCTCTTGAAAAAGCATCTTTGGGACAACCATGACCTGGAGGACTGAGAATTTCCATAGGCTAAATAGAGAGTGTTTAGCTATATATATATATATTACAGGAGCTAGGTGCTGTGATAAAATCAACACACCCCATCCATGTTCTCATGTAGACATTTCAAAATAAGCAACATTTCAGCATTTTGCCTGTGCCATCATCCCCCTCTCCCTGCTTTTGCTGGCTTTCTTCATGCTTTCCAGGCCAGCTCAAATGCAGATGTGTATGAGTCAGCAATAAAACCAAAAATTAGCATCCTTTAAGGGAGAGATGCTGCTGCAGGATGCATTCCAACAAATAACATTACAAGGCCTAGTTATTTATTCTTTAGTCATCCTTCATTATAGCCTCTTCTGCAGCTCTTCATTTCAGAGTGTTTTACTATCAGAGTGGCACCTGGTGTTAACAGCTGGACAGTGTCTCCATTAAATCCCAAGTGCTCTTTAGTTAGCATGGATTGGCTTTTTCTGCTCCTGCCAGTTTCCAGAAATGCCCTCTTCACACTTCTTTGAAGCTGCCTGTGACACAGGATAAAAAATGACAGAGTTGGAAGGGACCTTGGAGATCTTCTAGTCCAACCCCCTGTCTAGGCAGGAAACCCTACACCACTTCAGGCAGAGATGGTATTGACCAGGTTCTAACCAGTTCTGGAGAACTGGGATTGGAAATTTTGAGTATTCGGAGAACCGGCAAATCCTACCTCTGACTGGCCCTGCCTCCATCTCATCTCTTCCTCCCATTGAGTTCCAGCTGACTGGCTGGATCTTCTTTGGTTGTCCTGCACAGGAGAACGGATCTGGAAAGCAAGTTAGTGGGGTGGGGAGGGAATGGGATTGGGATTTGGCAGTATCCTCCCCCTGTCATGCCCACCATGCCATGCCCACCAAGCCAAGCCACACCCACCAAGCCACGCCCACAGAACCAGTAGTATTTTTTTTGAATCCCATCACTGGTTGGAAGGGACCTTAAAGGTCTTCTAATCCAACCTCCTGCTCAAGCAGGAGGCCTTGCACCATTTCAGACAAGTGGCTGTCCAATCGACTGTTAAGTGATGAAGCAGTCACCGTTCCACTGGCTAATGGTGAAATCCACTCGATGGAGGGATTAGCAGCCACAAATATGTTCCCCTTCTCTCCGTGTATAAGACAGCTTTGCATAACTCCCGTCAAGTTATTTTAGAAAGAAGTTTGAATGCCTGCAGCCCACTGATGTGTCTTCAAAGAGGGGGAAAACATTTGCCTTCAGGAAAGAAAAACTGTGGGGGTCTCGGTGCTCTCTGAGCCTGGTTGCTTTCTTGTTGATGTTTCATTACCAAACTAGATAACATCATCAGAGCTAGAAGGGAGTGAGGTTTGTTCTTATTTTATCTAATAGTAGCTTGTCCTATCAGTGTTGGTGGAAGTGTTCTCAGTGGTTCCTTGATTGGGATGCTATTTATTGTTAATCCAGTGGTGGGATTCTACCTATTTCCCTACCGGTTCAGTGGTCATGCATGCACACACGCACATGCAGCTTTCCAAACACCAGCCGAGGTTCTCCTGCACCAATCAACTGAGAGGATAAAGAACAGAAAAGCTCAAGAGTGGATGGGAAGACTGATCCTGCACTTTTCTCTTCTTTCTCCTCTCAGCTGTTCGTTGGAACTTTTTGGCCAAACCAGTAGCAATTTTTGCTACCAGTTCGGCTGATCCGGACTGAACCAGTAGCATTTAAACCACTGTGTTCATATGAGTTGGTGGTTCCCCTGATTGGGGTATAGTCTGCATGATTGTTGATCTGATTAATCTGGATGTTAAACTCTGCACATTTGAATGTTGATTCCTGGAGTAAATCCCACTCCCTTCTAACACTGAAGATGTTACCTTGTTTGGTCATGAAACATCTGCAAGAAAACAACCAAGCTCGTAGAGCATCAAGGACCTCACAAGTCATCCTGAGCTACAGATATTTTTTTTCTTTCTGGATAGGAAAACAGTTAATAAGAATCTGTTGCAAAGTACATCCTTAGAAACATGCTTTAAGCTGCACCTATTGTGCCCTTGTGGTGAATATGTGAGCCTCTGATTGTGTATGTGTATATGTGAGAGACGGAGAATGGGAGAAAGATAAACACCAATGATTTCCGTTGAAAGGTTCTGCAAGGATTTTATTATGATGCAACCAAAATTGAAAGGGTTATTGAGCTGAAACAATTATCCTATTAAATTGTGATTATCACCAATACTTAATGTTTTCTTTGATGCCGAATTGAAGAACATTTTAGATTCTTGGACTGGTACATTCATACCCAGTCCTTAGCTACTTCATTGTTCAAGGACTTTGCAACCACAGCATGTCACTAAACTTCTTCTTACTTTGCAGAGATGTTCCTCAGATCATTTTTTCGGCCATCAAATTGAAGGAACCCCTCTTCCTCCTAAAGAGGAAAGGGAAAATGTTGGGTATCTTTTTGATGTAACATTTATTAAAATTGATTGATCAGCAAATAACCCTGTATTGTATTTTTTGGAGAGTTTTCTTCATGACAAAATGGGGGGGGGGAGTCATTAAANGGGGGGGGGGGAGTCATTAAAAGCAGGGGAGGGAGAGAAAGGTGGAGGACACTTTCCCAACATCTGAAAAAATCACAATAATTAGCAACACTGCTCTGGAGTTCATTTCCATAAAAAGAGAGGCGGGGGAGAAAAAAGGAGGGATCTCAGATTCTTGGTAGTTTAGACAGCCCCCACCCCCACCCCTTGTGACCTTACTCTGATATTTTACAAAACATTAATCTTCTTGCCAGTAATTATAAAGAATCGTGTGATGTAGCTGGGAGTCAGTGAGTGAGTAATAGTAATCCCATTGTTCTTTTTATTTATTTAATTTATGCTTTGGCTTACTAGGCAGATGAGGTAAGTTGGGCCTTTTTTATATTTTATTTTTTAAAATATTTTTAAAATATGTGATTATTCCAATCTGGCAATACATAAAGGACCCGTTACACAAATCTCAGACTGTTGCTAAAGCCTGAGTTGATGCCTCCCCTTCAGCACCTGATCAAAGTGTCTTTACATGTTATGATGTCTCCATTGTCGAAATCTTCCCTTCCCCTTTGGTCCAGATGTCACCAGTTCTTTGCCTTTGTTTCCGTGTGAATTATATGCTTCAAAGTTTTATTTTTATTTATTTTTATGTAATAGTGAAGTACAGCCATGGCCTTGACTGTGAATCGAGGGATGATGGGGCAGGAGAAAGGGAGGTATTTCAATCAATATTGACTGTTCATTGTAGAAGGAAGGTGAGTGGTTTTAGGATGGAGGATGGAGGAACCTTCTCTTTGGGATGGAATTGGAAAAGGGTAACCAATTGAGAACTGCATCCCATTCTGATCACCATGTGACCAGATGCTGAGATCCTCGAAAGAATGCAGAGAAGAACAACCAGGATGATAATGTATCTGGAGGCTAAACTATACAATGAATGATTGAGGGAACTAGGTATGTCTAGTCCAAAGGTCTTCAAACTTGACAGCTTTAAGACTTGTGGATTTCAACTCTGAGAATTCCTCTCCAGTCATGTTAGCTCAGGAATTCTGGGAGTTGGAAGTCCACAAGTCTTAAACTTGCCAAGTTTGAAGGCCCTTCTCTCTTACAAAGAGAAGGACTGGAGATACAATAGCTGCCTTCTAATACTTGAGGGACTGTCACAGAGAAGAAGTAGTTGACCTATTCTCCAACTACTTGAGGGAAGGACAAGATGGAATGGGTAGAAGGTCATTAAAGAGAGATCCAACCTAGAACTGAGGAGAAATTTCCTGACAATTAGAACAATTAATCTGTGGAATAGCTATCCTCCAGAAGTTGTGGGTGCTGCATCACTGGAGCTTTTCAAGAAGAAATTGGACAGTCCTTTGTCCAGAATGGTACAACGTCTTGTGTTTGAACAGGGGATAGGACTAGAAGACCTTCAAGGTCTCTTCCAACTCTATTATTATGTATCCTATCATTTGAGTTTAGAGTTTTCCATGTTATGTTAGTTCAGCCCAGGTAAACTGAAAGAATGTTTGACATAAGAAAGTACACACAATTATTCGATGTTCTAAGTAGGTCACTGAATAGGAGGATGGGAATCCTGGCTGAAAGCAGCAAAAAAACAGGGAACTTATGATTATGCTTAGCATTAGCAGGAAGAACCTCTTCCGACAGAAAAGGAATCATGCAAGATACCTGCACAATCCCTCTATGCTTTTTGTATTTGATCAATATTAACCTCACTATTTTGGTTAATGTCCAGGGAGCCACATTTTTAAAAAAAATGTCATTCAGATCCTCCAGTGCTTATGCTTTGTGTCTTTTTTAATGTTAATTAAATGGTAATTTAATTCATTAAATTTAATGATAATTCCCAAATCATCAATGGGTTATCAATATCATTATTTTTAATAGCGAGAGCTTTGATTTCATTTTGCCTATCTTGAAAGAAATCTTTTAAAGTCTGTCTTGAAATCTTTTCCTGGTTTATAATTTTTTTTCTTTAAAAAGGCAGAACCCACCCACACCCTCTCTTTTTTTAAAAAAAAAAAAGTTTGTTTTTTGAAGTATAAAGAGAAGGAATAAAACCTCACCAAGTACTGTTGCTCACAAATGCTCTAACTTTGGCAGTTATTTGCACAAACCGTTAAAAAAATTAGAGTTTTTATTTTACACGTATCATTCTGAGGCCCCCCCAAAAAACTTCTGCATTTTGTCCCATGTGCAACAAATATATGGACTGGGTTAGAAGGGAACAAAAAAATTCGATTATCCAGTATGTTCCCTCCTTACTCATTTGCATTAGCTTGAACAATTGGGTTATGGGTTGGTTCAGCATTAAAGCACTCTCTCTCTCTCTCTCCCTCTCCCTCCCTCCCTCCCTCTCTCTCTCTCTCTCTTTTAGATGGTTCTAAATTCAGGAGAATTGTATGTTCTGTTCATTTCCACAGCCACAAACAATTTCAGTGCTGATCCCAAGAATCTACTGTCAATTTGCTCCTTTTTTCTATGTTTTTCATAAAAGAAACATGGTGATATGTTTCCAGCATTGGTTTCCACCTGTGGGTCGGGATTGTACAACTTGTAAAAGCGGCATCTCAACATGCTAGAGAGGCCAAACTCACAAAGGAAGGAATTCTGAGTGGAAGGCTTAAGCTCCATTCATACTTTGTTGCATTGTCGGGGTGTGTATGAGATATGTAAGACCACCAACTGCTTGGAAACCCCTGCCATGTCAGGGCACAATGGGACAAATTGAAAGCTCCCTAGGAAACCGAACTCTTCAGTTGTCAGAGCTTTTGTCATTATTAATAAGATGTTTAAAGTTATCAGAGGGAAAAGGATGTTCAAAATATAAATATGAATGGAATGGCAAAAGACGCCAGATGCTCAGTGCAAACTGTCTTGCAGAGTGTTCCGAGGATTCTGCTTCCATGTGGGTGTTTTTGAAAGATTTGCAAAATACAACAACACGCGTGCTTCATAATTATTTTTCAAGATATGATTTTATTCTAGCATTGGTCACTGGCTGAAGCAAACTCTCTTCTGAATACCACCAAGATATTCATATTAATAGATAGTTAATAGAATTCTTTATTGGCCAGGTGTGGTTGGACACACAAGGAATTTGTCTTGGAGCAAATAGTCTCAGTGTACATAAAATAAAAGAAACATTCATCAATAATAAAAAGGTACAATACTTAATAATAGTCATAAGGTATAATAAGCAATCAAATCATACTAGGAAACAGTCCATATAAATCGTAAGGATACAAGTGACAGAGTTACAGTCATACAGTCACAAGTGGGAGGGGATGGGCGATAAGGAGTGATGAGAAGATTAATAGTAATAGTAGTGCAGACTTTGTAAATAGTTGGACAGTGTAGAGGGAATTATTTGTTTAGCAGAGTGATGGCTTTCGGGAAAAAACTGTCCTTGTGTCTAGTTGTTCTGGTGCGCAGTGCTCTATAGCATTGTTTGAGGGAAGGAGTTGAAACAGTTTATGTCCGGGATGTGAGGGGTCTGCAAATATTTTTTTTATTTATTAGAATTGTTGCCATTTAGCCATTGTTTGGCTAAAGTTTGGAGCAATTTACACTGAGTTTGTATCTGTTGTGTGCTCTTGTATTGTTGCAGTTGAAGGTAAAAAGTCATTGATTGGTAGTACATTAAAGCAGATTATTTTATAAAATATGCTTAAGTCAAACTATAGGTGGCTTAATTAATTAATTAATCCCTCTACCAAAATCATAGCTAAACCAGAGTTGCATTAACAGGGTTTATTGTAGAAATGCATTTAGAAAGGCATATTAAGTAAAATGGACAGATTGAAAGGGATAAATCACAACACAAGAGAAAGTAAAATGGTGTCACCTTCCTAGGGATAATGTGCAAAAGTTGCTTTTGATAATTGCAGTCTAAACCTTGTTTAATGATAGATGGTTAAGTCAAGGGCAGACTGTGACCACTGACCACTCAATTTTATTGCCCCACTCATATTTAAAGATATGAACTACTGTATTACAGGTGAAGGATAAGTTTAATAAAGGAGAACATTTAATAAAGGAGAATATCTGGTTTGACATGAGGGTCCTTGGTGCTCTCTGAGCTTAGTTATTTTCTTGCAGACATTTCATTACCCAAACATGTTTGGGGTCCCATTCCATTTTTGATATTCTATATTTGAAGCTATGGTATCCCTTCTCAAAGAAATCTAGACCCGACAAGTTTTTCCCTAATTCCCATTAAACAATAAACTTTATTTATTTGTAAATCACAATGATTTGTACAATTAAGTACCCTGAACCCAATTAACATCTAGCTTCTTTGAAACAAACTATGCAGAAAATCAAGATTTCTTCACACTGATAGCCTCCAAATGTGATGGCCTTCAAATGGAAGATGGCCACCAGAAGGATAGTAGGATGGATAAACATAACTTGACATTAGTGTTGATGACTAGACACACTGTATCCTTTGGCTCAAAACTAAAGAATATGAACTCTTTCTATAACTATTGAAAAAGTAGGATGATTTATCCATGGAATGTCACATCAGAGTCCACGGGAGTTGGATAAACAATATATTCCAATACTGCTATTACTGTTAGTACCACTACTACCACTATGACATATGTCAGTGATATCTTTAATCCCATCAGCAAGTACATCTGCCTTTCCCTGGTTCAGACTAAACATCTGGTTGACATTGTGACCAACAATAATAATAAACTAAACAGCCAGCAGCTGTGATTTCAAATTTTTGTTTCCATAAGAAATGAACAAGTTTTTATACTTTTAGATTGGACACACAGGTCAGGATTTTGGCAAAGGGCATTGTAAGAAATAACAGTTAGTGTGGGTGTGTCTCTCTTGCTTGAATTCACTGAGTATTTTTATTCCATCCCTTTTCACAGCCCATTCATAATCTAGAGCTTTATGTACTGTATTTATAACCAGCAGGGATACTATATAGTTTGAAAAGTTGTTAAGACGTCTGTACATTTTTAGCAAGTCACTGATGTGAAAAGATTGCCAGATCTTTTCCTCCAGCAAAGATTTCCTAATCAATAGGAATGAAAAAAAAGGCAATTTAATTAAAAAAAATTAAAGTGCTGAAGTATGGCGGGGAAAGCAAAAGAACATATTAGTCAAGAAACATTCCCCAATTTGGATACAAGTCTACATTGTGCTGCCATCTGAAATATATTATATCGTAATGAACAAGCCCTGGAAATTATTTGCTTCCAATCTTTGAGGAAAGACAGGCATTCCACTTAATTAAAGTATATTTTCCATTTGTGATTTCGGTTTGTACATGAACATTTGGATAACATAAAATGTAGATGATTATTGGGACCCATGACCTGGAAAATTTCCTTTGAAATAAGCAGATCTATATGACTGTCAAAACACAGAGTTTTCCTTTATTGCAAAAGGCTTGTCAATCTCAGAGTGTGCTTCAAATTAATAAAACTGTACAGTGAAAATCCGAATTGTGATTGTGTTTGCCACACAAATCAACTTCATATCCTACAAGCCTTAATTCACACCTTTGATTTTTTAAAAATTATTTGGCAGAAGTTGCAATACCTTTAAAGGGCTGAATTGTGTTTTTCACACAGTCCAACTTTTGGATTCTAAAGTGCCTATAGTAGAAGATATAAACAGGTCATGGAAAAATCTAGAAGCTTCAGCTTGGCCATCTTGCTCCAACTTGAAGAAGTTATTCCAGTGGGACCTCTTCTCAGCAGCTATCTATCAGCCTAGTCAGTTTTTGCAGAGACCATGAAGGTGTCCTACAATATAGTTATTGACCATCCATTCAAGGCTTCACTTTGTTTCATGGTCTTATAGAAATAATTTTTTCATTGAGGTCCAGTAAATCTGCAGCCAGGAGGAAATTTTGGAGCTCTCCAAGGTCCTGTTTCTTGGTGGTGTCTTTGTTCTTCTCTTGCCCCAACCTTTCCAACCATGGTTGGCTTTTTTGGGACCGAGCCACTAAGCAGAACAAGATCCAAGTTGGTGTAAATTGTCAGACTGGTCAACTTCTGTGTGTAGAATGGAGAAAGTGTGCCATTATATTCAGTCAAAGGCAGCAAAGTGCATTAGATTAGCCTTTCACGGAAGCGTTCAAAACATTGGATAACTGAATGCATAGCAAAATGAATTTGCCTTTAATCATATACAGGAATTCTGTCTCCTAAAGCTACTTTGCCATTGTTATTTCAGAGTTTTCTTCCTTAGATTTAGCGTATTTGAGGCTTTTTAAAAAAATTTCCCCTGGTGCCATTTTTGGGTTTAAATTTTATTATTGGGCATGGGGAAAGAGTGCTATTGCTGGTGGCTTTTTTTTTTTTTTAAATGTGCTCCCATCTCACTGAAACCTTACCTGGGTGACCATGTTTTCCAGTCCCTGATCCTCCCAAAGTATTGTCCAGTGAAAGGGAAATCTTTTCAATGTCTTTTCTTGGGATTTAATAGAAATTTAGGAAGCCAGTTGCACACACAAGAGGGTTGATCTATAATGAAATGCATTTATGTATGTTTTCCATTGTATAAATTTTGAGGTTGTCTGACCTCTTTTTTATTGTAGATTACACCAACGTGGCCATTCTAAATTGTTACACTTGCCAAAGCAGCCTCTTTAATCTGGAGAACTGTGTCTAGAACATCATTAACTGTTTCTACAGGACCATCCTTGGAATGGATCATGGCCGGGCATGGAAAATGAATGGAATTATTTTTGTTGTTCTTTTTAAATATTCCCTTTGAGGAACAAATAACAACCTTATTCATAAACCTCATTGAGACATTGATGCTCCTTACATCATTTTTTAATGGCAGGAACTAATTTAATATTTCAGAAGAAGAAAATGAGCATAGAAGGTGGTGCTAGGTATCAAAATAGCTGTTTTGAAACACTGGGGCCACCCTACAAATAATTACCTCCTTTTGCCATTTTTAAATATTATAAAATTTTGCTACCTTATTCTGCTGTAATTGAAAGGATTAGCTTCTATCGCATCCAGGAAGTTTTTTTGTTTTGAGCTTCTTGAATTCTACTTGGCTTTCTTTCTGCCAAGATTTTATTTTCATACTTCGTTTTAATTCCCAAATTGTTCTAGACAAGCTTTGCGGTCATTGTTTTATTATTGGTTAATTTTGGCATTGGATGGGACATGATGTCACATCTTGTTTTCATCAGTTGCATTGTGTTATGTCCTTTTGTTACTAGTTCTGTGTTCTTTTAGTTTACTCAGTTGTAAAGTATTTATTCAACCAGAGGCTTGCTGTTCCAGGAAATATTTTGCACATAAGAACAAGCACATGCAGATGATATTCTTAATTAATTATAAATTTCACTACAGACCAACAGACTTCACACTGTAAAAGTGAGTTCATATATTATCAAAATCATGTAGATTATTATTATCAAGATTATTAATTATTATCAAGATTATTAATTCCATCTTGACTCAGATGGTTCAGTCCTTGGTTCAGGACTAAGGATGACATGATATCAGCATTCCAGAATTTGAGGGGCTGCCATGAAGAAGAGAGGGTCAACTTATTTTTCCAAAGCACCAGAAAGACAAGACAGAAAGAATGGATGGATGGAAACTAATTAAGGAGAGAAGCAACCTGGAATTAAGGAGAAACAGTGAGGACAATTACCCATTGGAACAGTTTGCCTTCAGAAGTTGTGGGAGCTTCATGACTGGAGGTTTTTTGAAAGAAGAGATTAGATAGCTACTTGTCTGACATGGTAGAGGGCCTCCTGCTTGGATAGGGGGTTGGACTAGATGATCTCCAAGGCCACTTCCAGCTCTATTCTGAACTGAATTGAAATGTGTTTCTCAGCTACTGAAAACCCATCTGAATTCTACAATGCCTGTATGATGTTTAGTATAAAATGCCATAGCACAATGATTTACTCTCTGAGTCTGAAAAAACATTTTCCCTTTGCATGTGCTCTGTTTTGTCACCGGTATTGACTTCCGCTGTTTAAATTATCTTCGGATAAACAGTCTGCTTATCTTGTTTGTATCATTACCTTTCTCCTAAAGTTTGAGGTGAGATAAAAGAAATGGCTTCTTTTGCTGGAACAGCATAATTTAGCAGTCTGAGCAATAAATCAGGATGAGTCTAAATCATATTTTGCTTGGCTGGGAGCTCAAAAGATTGGCTTAAGCCTCTCACTCTTCTTATGAGCAAAGTACAAACAACAAATACCTAACACAGTATAGGCAGTCCTTGATTTACCTCTCTATATCCCACTCTCTCCCTCTCCCTCCCTCTCCCTTTCTCCCTCTCTCCCTCTCCCTCTTCTTCTGTCTCCCTCTCTGTCTCTTTCTATGTAGACCAAAGATATTAAGAATGCAACGGGGTCGCATTGATTGATGCCCCACCTTTTTTACATGTGTCACAATACAGACCAGAATAAATAGAGCTTTTATATTATATGGCAATAGAGGCCAAAATAAATAGAGCTTTCATATATATCTGGGAGTTGCAGTCCACAGGTCTCAAAGATGCTAAGGTTGGACATTTTTTTTACACAGTCCCAGAAATGATGAGAAGTTCAGTTCAGAGATGATGTTTGTGATGTCACAAATATCAAGGGATACCATCCTGAGGTAAATATTGCCCACTAGATGTGTTAACATCTGGGGGATATTGTTATATCGCATCATGCCTAATTCTTTGGGTTCATCAGTTGGCATGTGCAGCCAAAAAGAAGAGCCTTTTCAATCGCGCAGAATCTCCAATGGGCCACATTACCAGCAAGATGTTCTCATTAATTCCTGTAAGAGATGCTTGGAGCTTTGACCCTGCATTGTTCTCCTTATCGGAAAGTGGCTGAGTCATCGTATTAATAAAGCATCGCTCACATAATCGGTCATTCAGTGTGCCAGGGCTAAAGATAGGAAGCAGAGTCGGGGGCCTGCATTATGAATGCTTATCACAGGTTTTTGCAACAGCCAAATAAAAGGAGGACCTTGCATGGCAAGCTGGAGCTAAGGAGAAACTTCCTAACAGTGAGGACAATTAACCAGCTTACCGTTAGAAGTTGTAGAGGCTTCATCACTGGAGGTTTTTAAGAAAAGACTGGACAGTCATCTATCTGAAGTGGTATAGGGTCTCCCAGTTGAATGGCAATAAATCTCTTCTGAAGTCTTCCCACCAAAATTAGTGACAGTCTCTATGCTCAATTCACCCATTGCACCGAGCCATGTTGTGATTTGTTTGGTCTTACCTGAACTGTGTCATGTGAGCTCAACCACCATGGTTTGTAAACAATGGCTTCTGGCAAAGCCTGACATGTAAATCTAGCCAACAATAGCTTGTTTAATATTCCCCAATTAAGACAATTACAGCTTGGTGTGAGCCCCATCTAAGGAAACGTGCCTGGAATTGCATTATCAGATGCCAAGAATCTGTGCTCTATTTTAGTCACAAACCAGGTTATATAGATGTATTATGCTTACCCAAAGCGCATTTCACCAAAGCTTGCAGAACAGGCCAGAATTGGCTTGTGAACATATCAGATCATAATATAAAGCTTACAAGCCACAATGTAAACCCAAATAAACTGCAGTCCACACAAGAATGTAGCCACGAATCTGTCCACCCTCCATCTCAATTTTGAACAAATGAATCTGAAGAAGTTTAAGATCACTTTGCTGCCCCCAGTCCTATCTCCTTTCCAGAGTCAAGTTTTCATTGATAAACTCACTGCTGGCCAATTTTCTTCCCTCTCCGTGAAGTATATCTATCTATATATTTCATGTTAGCCTAACAAGCACAAAGACTGATGTAATTCACCAAGAGAACACATTGTCCAAGCTTCATTCATGTTTGAGGGCATTGTTACAGCCTGGTACAAAGGAATAATCTGATTGTGGCTTTGAAAGCAAGAAGCGATTGTGATTGAATGCAATTTCGACTTGCAATCTTAGAATTTTACAATGGTATATAGAACTTGTGAAGTGTAAATGTCCAACAGAAAAGCATAGGTGGAGGAGTTAAATTTCAGGTGCTGGTTTCCTATCAAATAACTAGTATGAGGGACTTCACAGAAATTTGCAAGCTCATTCAGAGAGGGAGAGAAAGAAAAGGAAAAAAATAGGATAAAAAAGGGTAGGACTCTCTGAGGACCAAACAAGGTGAGAAATCTGGAGTGCATTTCTATTTTATTCTGAAATGCATACACATTTTATTTACCTCAGTTCTGCTGAGGTAGAAAAGAGCCAGGGGTAAGACTACCAGGTGTCCAAATTTGGCTAACAGCTTAATATTTGAGCTAAACAAGAACTGAATTAAGATTCCATATTTTCTTGTGAGCATGTAAACATGTTTAATAGGAGGATCCACCAACCGTGCATTTTGTAGTTTGGTTTTACCTTAATTGTTGAAATGGGTAGCAACTTTTGAAGTTCTCTGGAAAGTGCAATTTTTGAAGTCCTCTGGAAATTTGGTAGGCACAGCAGGCAAACTTTAGGAATACATTGCTATGTTGTCATGGGGATTGGCAGTAAACCTAAACTATTTTCAGTTCTGCTAGAAGATAATATTTACAGTTTGGGGTTGCACTGTGGGATCCTTAATGCTCCCTGAGCTTGCCTGTTTTCTTGCTGAGTGCAGACATTTCTTGACCCAGCTAGGTAACATCATCAGTGCAGTGATGATGTTACCTAGTTGGGTCATGGAAGGTCTTCAAGAAAACAACCAAATTCAGAGAGCACCCAGAACCCCACATTTTCAGTTCTGCGTATCATATTATCTTAAGGCGTCTAGGGAAAAAATGCTATGAAAGTCACAATATCCAAGCAGCTGAGATATCTGAATTCCCAATTTCTTATGTCTGTGCATGGTTATTGGTGGATTGCCATTCTTTTTCTCCTTCTCCCTTGATCATAAAATATTCCAACCAGCACTGCTCTGGAGGTCTATGGCTTGCATTCATCTTCCCATTTGTACATTTTTTTAGTTGTGATCAATCTCCTGTTGTGATCAACAAGGGCGCCCAGCTTGAGCACTTGTAAATCCAGGAATATGCGAGAAGGAGGCCGATGCAGAATTTTATTCCATTTTTTAGTTATTTGTATTGCACTTTTCCATTTACAGGTTTTCCAGAGAACCTCCCCCCTCCCTCCCCCTCCCCTGTTGTGTTCATATTTTCTTTTGCAAGCATTAAGGAGTGAGCACTGTGAAGGGGCCAAGGATGGGATAAAAGGGACTTCATTTATATGTTAATATTAGCTGGCACCCTAACTAAACTGACAGAACTATTTCATGGGAAGCTGACAAATTTACAAAGTTACAATGCCTGCAATAATCTTGATTAGCAAAACAATTGGGCTGCCTTGGAGTCCTGCTGGTTTGAAAGTCTTCTAGTGCTGAGGTTAGAGTTCGGCAAATGGGATGAATGGACATCAGAAAGTTTTTGGTATATCTATGTAGAAAGAAATAGAGATAGATAGATAGATAGATAGATAGATAGATAGATAGATAGATAGATAGATAGATAGATAGATAGATGATAAAAGGTAGAGGGAGGGATGGAGAGGGAGAAATGGAGATATGTATATATTTATGTATATATCTGTTGCAAAAGTCTTCAGTTTAGACAAACAAAGACAACTGTTCCGCATCTTGGACAAAAGGGTTAATTTGATTGACTGTGTATTTTCCCCCTCCTCATCTTACTATAATCATTTACTTAGCAAACCAAGAGACAGACTTTCACTGCACACAGGTGGGGTGATGAAAAATTTGGCAGAGAGAGAGGAGAAGAAAGTATAATTCTGATCAGAATTAGCATTCTGTGTGTGTGGGAATGTATATAGTGGGGAAGAAAAGAGTAGGGGATAGGGGAAGAAGGAGAAATGAAAAAAGTTTGGGGATTGCAACTAATTTTTTAATTAGAGGCTATTGCACCAAAGAAAAAGGAATTGGGACAAATATGATGGAACAGTGGGAAAATATGGGTCCCCACTTTGTAAATGACTGTGGATGGAGATTTTCTGGAACTTGGGTGACCCTTTGGATATTCCAGCAATACAAAAGAAGTGGAACCATTCAGCACTACAATGATGTGGGATAATACTCGAAGGAAGCTGAACAGCATACATATATATATATATATATGGATCTTTGGTTATTCGGGTTTTCTCCCGCGTAGAATTGGAAGGGTCTAGGCAACGTTTCGATGAAGTCTCATTCATCATCTTCAGGCTTGTTT
>BHFT01053252.1:0-18021 GCA_004320025.1 Laticauda laticaudata | reverse complement strand
CTTAATTTCATTTCATGCCGATAAAACATGCTGGGACTTCCTATTGGGGGAGGCCGTATTGTTGGAGAAACAGGGTACCTATTTATCTACTTGCGTTTGCATGCTTTCAAATTGCTATGTTGATAGGAAAAATATAAATAAACAAACAAACTAATATCAATTCTTCCCCTGAGGCAAATTCCTCCCACTCTCCTGAAGCAAAACTGGGACTGTGATTATGAGATTATTAAAAAAAAGAGTTTGTGTGGTTTTTGTTTCAGCTGGTTGTGGAAAACTAAGCTTGTCCTGTATCTTGTGACATGAAACAGACTACCATTTGATGCGATAATAGCATGTTTCATGGGCACAGACAGCAGATGTGTTTTGTTAACTTGGGTTTAGCACGTTGTATGAATCTAGCCCCAGCATAGTTCTATGCAAAAAACAAACAAACAACACTTTCCTTTGGTTTCTGTCATTGAAAAGTGACAAAGAAGAATATTTCTTCTACAAGAGGATAGGGAATATATTCTGGTGCCTCCAAAGACAACCAGAAATCAGGCATACTACTTGAACTGCACAGGAACATGTATTCCTAAAATGGTATAAAATATTTGCTTTGATCCATTCAAAAAAATTGATTTAGATTTTTTTTATTCTCTTCCAGAAACTCCAGACCATGTCAAATTGGACACAGTTCCAAAGATGGAGGTGGGCAAGCAGTATAACTTAACATGCCGGGTTTCTGGTATAGCCCCCATCTGGAATCTCTCTGTGACCTTATTAAAAGGGGAAGAACAACTTCTGGTAAAGACCTTTGAGGATTATTCTGACCCTAAAACTAATGATGTTGTGGTGAACCATCTCATAACAGCTCTGCAACATGACCACCACAAGACAGTTACCTGCCAAACATCTCTAGATCTGAATCCAACTGGACCGCTCTTGAAGAACACCTCCCACAACATAACATTAGAAAGTTTTGGTGAGATCTCCTTCATTGCTTCAATCCCTTGTTTGACTGTTCATAAGATTTAATTTTTGTTGCTTCTCTTAAAATGCACATCTAAGGGTGTTTTGAAAAGAGATTTTTTATCTTCTGGGATGATTGAAAAATATTGTTGGATTTCCTTTTATACTCCAAAATTTGGCCCAATCATTGTTTTGATTTTTGTTTGCTGATGTCCCCTACAGTTGCCCCAGCACTCACCCCCTAAGGAGCTAGAGAGATGGTACTTTTGTAGTTGTGATTTCTTTTTCAATAACTGGCATGATTTCTCGTACTTCCTTGGCAGATTTTGCAGATGCTCCCCTGCTCCACGCTGGCCTGTTCTTAGAAGCTGGGACCTTGATGAAAGTGACATGTGATGCACCTAAGATTTCCCCAGTCGATGAGGCCATATTTGATTTGCGGTTTGCAGGGAAGTCCCTGACCTTCAACACCACTCTGATGGGAGGCTTGGCAAGTGCCCAGGCTGTGATAGCCTCTTCCTCAGTTGGAGATCATGAGTTGATTTGCATGGTCTCTCTGGGGCCCGTGACCAAAAACGTGACAAAGATGGTGAATGTGTTTGGTGAGTCTCATATCTGTAATTACTAACTCAGAGAGATTTAGAAGAGTTCTTTTCCGCCTATTATAAGTTGTGACTTATTTTGAAAAACAAAACTTCAGTTTAAAAAATTGGATAGTTAAGTGGCTGAACTGAAAGGAATGGAATTGAAGAAACAAGGAATTTATGCCAGTTGTATTTTCATTGAGACTGAAGAACAACTATTAAAGGGTGAACCAAACCAATGTTCCTATTCAAATTAAATACACAGAGCTTGGATCTAATGTAAGCCTTTGGAAAGAATGAGGCATGGAATAGAATGCCGGGGTTTGGGAAAGCTGATTGCAAATGACTGAGAAACACCTTCACTCGAAGATGTTTTTTCTCATATTGCCATCCGACAGTGTCTCTGCATTCCACAAAGATCTAGCTTCAACCTTGGTTTTACAGTTTACATTTATATAAGTATGGTAATATAGCAGAGCCAATATTTAAAATATTTTTCTGTGTATTTGTCAACCAAACAAAACAAAACCCTAGCTGTCATCTATTCTGGTTTCTGATTTTTTAGTTTTAAAATGATTTTAGTGACAAACTTTCATAGGATGAAAATAATAAATGAAGTAAATATAACCAATTATTTGCTGGTCTGTTTCTATACCCAAGCATCAGATTATTGTATTGCGTGTTGATAGATAAAAAAGACTTTAGAGGGATCAGTTTGGTTTAACCAAATATATAACAGAAAAGAAGAAGTGGGAAAAAATTGTCCTTCTAACCTTGTTTGCTTCTTTCAATATTTATGAACCATTCATACATATGTTCCTCTTAAATATAGTCCTGAACCCAAGCTATAGTTTTGGCTCACAAGAAAAATCTTGTGATGTATGTTGGATTGAGAACCTAGTAAACTTCCATAGCTAGGGTGCTTTTGATCACATGTCTCTCTTGTTCTGCTCCAATATCTTAATCATACCGTCTATATTTACTGACTGAAAGAAAGAAAATAAGGATCCAATTTGGATTGGTCACCAGGATTAGAGGTTTAGTCTTCCAAGCTTTCAGACATGCACTGAGCCCATCTTCAGGGAACTTCTCTCTCTGGCAGAGTGTGCGTTTTGGGTTATTCTATGCATGGTATGGTGCCTGGCTGTGTGTGGTTTTTTTAGCTGCTGATTGGAGTGTTGATGGCTGGCTATTAAGTCATTGGTTCAGAGGTGGTGTTCATCAGGTTCTGACCAGTTCTGGAGAACCGATAGCAGAAATTTTGAGTAGTTCGGAGAACCGGCAAATATCACCTCTGACTGCCCACCCCCATCTATTATCTGCCTCCCATCAAGTGCCAGCTGATTGGCTGGGTCTTCTTTTGTTGCCCTGCACAGGAGAACGGAGCTGGAAAGCAGGTTAGTGGGTGGGGAGGAAATGGAGATTTTGCAATATCCCTCCCCTGGAGTGGGGAAGGAATGGAGATCTTACAGTATCCTTCCCCTGCCACGCCCACCAAGCCACACTCACCAAACCATGCCACACCTACCAAGCCCCATCGACAGAACCGGTTGTAAAAAAAATTTAATCCCACCACTGCATTGGTTGTTGTTTCCAATCCCTCACCTCCTAAATACTTGATAAGATGATGATAAATCAATATTCCTGTTAAATGTTGAAGGGCCCAGTTTCCCAGGCTTCAGTAACTCCCCTGGCTGTTTTAATATACCTGCTCATCCAATATCTTAGCAGCTGCAAAATTCAATGTATGTCTTTATTCATTGCAATCTGAGGCTACCAATGAGCTTGGGTTTCCTTGTCAGACCACTTGCTCATGTTCTTCCAATCTGGTGGCTAGCTTCCTCCCCATCTGTTTTACATTGTCATAGAGACAATCCATGCATCTGCTAGATTACATAGGAAGCATCTCCCACCTCAAAGTGATTTTTACAATGGATAATTTGTCTTTTTATGATAGCCTCTGGGCAGTGTGTGATGCCCACATGCAGAATTCAGAAGCTGCATTCTACTGCTTCTGAAAAGTTTTTGATACATGGGTACCCATTTGTTACAAGATGTCTGTGCACCCCAGTGGGGAGAGAAAGGAAGAAACAAAGTACATGGCACCCCTGCCATAGATCAAAAATATTTTGGAAGCAGTAGAACACAATTTCTGAGATCACACACTCCAAAAGCACATTCCAGAGAGAGGTTCCCTGAGGATGCTCCAGCCTGAGTCCAAAAGTTTGGAAGACCAAACCTCTTGTCCTGGTGGCAGATCCAGATTAAGATTCTGGAACATTATCTTGGGGCACATATGTTCACCTTCATTCACGAAAGAAGGACTTGATGAGCATTTCTTATAATTAAGTTAGCTCACCGAGTTAGCCCATCTAGATGCATAATCACTGCTCTGCTCTATTCCCTCACAGCTTTACCAAAGCTCATCTTGCAGATTGGCAGTTCAGAAGCTGTCATCAATCAAACAGTGAACATTACATGTAGCGCCGATGGCAATGCTTCCCCTGGTTTTAAAATGCAGATCATGGACGCTGCCAAAACCTTAGCATCCGGCAACATAAATGAACATTTCCTACAGCATGCAATGATCGCTCAGCCAGAGGATAACGAGAGGGAATTCATCTGCCAAGTCATCCTGATCATTGATGGGCAAGCCAAGGAAAGAAATATATCTCAAAATCTCGCCGTTTTCTGTGAGTTGGGGGGAAAAATACACGGATTTTATTCCTAGAGATTTAGAACTCTGAAAGGCTTACCAAATGTGCAGCAGCTTTTCAGAACAAAAGAAGATACGTCGCACTGAGTATTATTACCAGTGAAATTAACCACATTTTCTTCTCCATTCTAGATGCTCCCAAAATGGATGATTCCAGCTGTCCCCAGACATGGACTTGGAAGAAGGGAAGTATGACAACACTTACCTGCTCAGCCTTGGGAAACCCCACACCGACTGTTCAGTGCTGGAAAGATGGGAGACTTTATAACATTGGGGAACCACAGCAAGTCCAGAAAGAGCATGATGGCATTTATCACTGCAATGCTACCAACCAATATGGTTTTGATGTTAGAGATGTAATTGTACATGTTGAGTGTAAGTTCACCTCTTGCTCTAAAGAACAAGAATAGCCATAATTTGAGGGCTTGTATCACTCAACTAGGACTGTGTTGAAGTTTACTTGTCACATGCAAGTTAGAAATGTAACCCAATAAAAGAAAGTGATAGGAATTCTCATCCCAACTGTTGGTATCACTTTCATCTATGACACAATCCAGAAAGACTGATAAGGTTATTTTAATGGATAACAAAGCATCTACTATGAATAGTGAAGAGATTCCCTTATGTGTGGATATGAAATGAGTTTCACGCACCCAAATAATATTTCTATATCTTTGATTCTACTGTTTCCTGGCCTAATGCTAAACAAATATATTAACTTTTGAGTCTCATCCCCTGCATCCATCCCATCGGGATTAGGAATTAAAAGAATAGACAGTTAACATTTAAGGAAGGCAGCCATTTGTAGATGGTTAAATTGGAGAGTGTGTATTTAGATGCACCAAAACATTTCTGATACATCTTTTAGAATTCAGAGGTATCAACCCAGTTCAGAGTTTTTAACCTAGAACATTTCTTAAAATGTGAAGAATATCAGCAAGGGACTCGCTTTTTGTAAGTTAAGTTTGCCTAACAGGAAACAGCGTTTGGTTAAGCTACCAGGATAAAAATCAAGAGTCTGACTTCTAATCTTGCTTTAAAGCCCAAAGTCACCTGGGTGACTTTGAGCCATTCAGTCTTTCTCTGCCCTAGCAAGAAGGCAATAGCAAGCCACTTCTGAAAATCTTTCCATGAAATCTACAGGGATTTCTCTGTTGCCAGGAGTCAAGAACAACTGGAAGGCACACACCAAAACAATGAAAGCAAGACAGCTTGAGACTCAGCAAAACTTTGAAACTAGGGATGAAGTATTCCCCTAACTGGAGAATTCTGGGAGTTGAAGTCTACACATCTTAAAGTTTGGGAAAGTTAAAACCACTGATTTACAGTACATGTTGCAATTTGTATATATAGTATTTTGTCTCCCCTATAAAAGCTAGAACACTCCCTTTCCAAAATACACACGGTGTATGTTTGTGTGTTGAGGGAATGGGGTAGCGGTGGGTGGGAAGTTCTAATATTCTTGCAGCTCTCTGGAATGCGCAGTCATTTGATTTTCAGCTCTTTTGTCTTTTTCTTCCACAGCTTACCAGCCAAACATCATTGCAATCATCTGTGCAATCATGGGAACAGCTGTAGTTGTTGTGGTTTTGATCTGCTTGAGAAGAAAGATTTACAACAATAAGAAAGTTGGAAAATACCATCTCTGGAAACGGCAGCAGTCCCGAGCAGCAAGAAAGTCTGAGTTACTCCAATTGCCTGATTTGCACAAACAATAATTAAATGAATGCTGGTTGTTACAAACTGTAGAGAAATGACAACCATGCCAGCAGGAGTATAGCTACAGCGGGGATCACCAGTAATGGGTTCAAATTTTTTTATTACTGGTTCTGTGGGCATGGCTTGGTGGGCGTGGCAGGGGAAGGATACTGTAAAATCTCCAGTCAGAGGTGGCATTTGCCGGTTCTCCGAACTACTCAAAATTTCCACTACCGGTTCTCCAGAACTGGTCAGAACCTGCTGAATATCACTCTGCGGATCACCATTTGATTTAACATTGAGGAAAAAACCACAGAAAAGTGTTCCTCAGCTCCCAATGCCTGCTGGAGAGATCTTTGTTTTGACTTTGGCTTTGAGACTTTATAGTGACTGGTGTCATGCGTTACAAGGGCATTGCATTCCTGTGTTTTCTTAATATCTCCCCCTACCAAGATGTCTTCCAGCCTCACTATTCTGGGCTATGGCCTATATTCAGCCGTTCAGTGGAAAAGAGAACTAGGAAACAAGGAAGAAACACCAGCAGCAGCCTGAACAGTTCCCATAGCAATAGATAAGGGGTCCCCAAACTTGGCAACTTTAAGACTTGTGGACTTCAACTCCCAGAATTCCTCAGCCAGCTATGCTATTAAAGTTGGAGTCAACAAATCTTAGAGTTACTGAGTTTGGGGACCTCTGCAATAGGTCTCTCCCTTTCTTTCTTGATTGCTTTCTTTCTTTCTCTCTTTCTTTCTCTCTTTCTCTTTCTCTCCCTTCCTCTTTCTTCCTTTCTTGTTCTTTCTGTTCTATATGCAAGTGGTTGAATCCTAGGCTACTGTTCTGATTGGTCTAGATAAGTTAAGAAGTGGATTGGTTCACTAGGACCAATCCAGAGAGCTGCTAAAAGGCGGACAATTTTAAAGAAATGCCCATAGCTGAAAGCAAGCAGACCAGCCTTGATATAAAAGGCTGGCTGCAGCTGCAGCCAAACTGTTCCTATTCTGACTACTGTTTGAATAAAACCTTTTGTTGTTGGAACCCCGGTCTACCTCGTGTGTTTTCAAACTAAACACTTGGCGACCGAGGGTGGGATCGTCCTGAACGCGAAACCTGCCGCTGGTGATAGAAGCAGACGCCAGCAAAATGTCTGGAACAACGCACCGCCCGCACCCTTCAACCCTAGCGATGAGGATTGGCGAGTCATACACAGATCGCTTCCTAATGTATCTGGTGAAGCAAATGAGAATGGATGACCATCTCTCGAACAACGCAAGCGACGCTGTATTCCTCACCCATTGCGCGACCAACGGTGTTTAAAATGGCAAAAGCCCTTGCGAAGCCCCGAGACAGTCAAACAAGCTAACGTGGCCAGAACTACAAAGAATCCTCAAAGCACACTTACGCTCTGGTAGTGTCAAACTTATATAAGCGGCACGAATTCTCTGCCGCGCAAAACGAGCGAGATGGGTGAGACCGTCGCCGATTTCTGTGGCTGCTTCTCTCGGCAAATAGTGGGGTGAGTGCGATTTCCTAAACATCGACGAAGCGATGAGAGATCGTCTTGTATTAGCCAGAGACTATACAGCGCAAAGTAAGCTGGTATACAAGCCCAACATCACTGTGACCGAAAGCAATCGCGGAAGCAATGGCGCGCGAAGCCGCATAAAAGGAAAATTCGGCGCGGTCAAAATGAAGAAAATGAACAAATAATCGGCGAAGAAACCCCAACTAGAGAAAGGAAGCAGCAGACCGACCACACACCCATTTCGAAGAGTCATGAGAGGGAAACCGAATTGAGCGAGGAAGACGACGAGGTCCACCGTCTGCTCGCAAATAAAAAAGAGCGCGAAAGAAAGAAATTGGCAGCGAACGCTGGCTGCGGAGGGAACCATGCCCGAGCCCGAATGCAGATTTCTCTGATGCTATCTGCAGGTACTGTAAAAAACGCGGGCATCATCGAGAAAGTCTGCAGAAACAGAAAAAAGCTTACAGCCCCACGAGACGCGAAATTCGGCCCAACATGACGCCGAGCCTAAACGATGCGGAGAAAGTGGCAACAGAAGAAACGAGCCAATACACACCAAACCATCACCTATAGAAAGCGCCCAGACGGAAAGCGGCAAGAAGGTTAAAGTGACTGTAACAATCGAAGGAAGCCCTGTAAGATGGAGGTGGACTCCGGCGTCCTTCCTTTTCGATGGTTTCTTGGGTGACCATAAAAAGCTGATCCCAGAATCAAATCCAGACAACTAACAAAAACAACCTTTGGACTCATAAAGGACTATCAGGGAAACGCGAATCCCTGTAATTGGCATGGGACAATTTTTTAGTCACTATAATCAACATGTCAAAAGACTGCCCGCTAACCATCGTCGACCGGGACAGAGCGAGCCCTCCTGGGCATCGAATGGTTCGCACCCTTGGGCATCGGGATGACCGGGGTCGATCAAGTAACCACCACCAATTGGGAAGATGACCTCATCCGCGAATTCCAAGACGTTTTCGACGGCTCGCTGGGCAAGTATCGGGGAAACCCTATCTCTTTTAGCCTAGATCCCCAGATAGCCCCAAGAAGATTAAAGCCAGACGAGTTCCCTTTGCACTAAAGGCAAAGATAGAGGAACAACTGGACAAACTAATAGCCCAGGGGGGTGTTAGAACCTGTGGACCATGCCAAATGGGAAACGCCTATTGTTACACCCATAAAACCTGAGCGGTCCATTAGAATCTGTGGTGACTATAAGGCAACCCTGAACCATGCTTTACAACCAAGCGCATACCAGTGCCAGTAGTCCAACATTTACTCCACTCCTGGGCAAAGGCAAAATTTTTTGCTAAACTGGACTTGGCACAAGCCTCATCAGCACTCCCAGTGGACCCAGAGACAGCACAGAAGCGCAAACCATAGTCACACACAAGGGCACATTCAAATGCCACCGTACTCCAAGTTGGAGTAAGCGTGGCACTGGGCGTTTTTCAAAGTTTGATGGAACGCCTCCTTAATGGCATACAAGGGGTCGCTCCCTATTTCGACGACGTCTTAATCTCGGCCAGAGATGAGACTCAATTAAAAAAAGACTCACAGAAGTACTAACCAAATTTAGGGAATCTTGGCCTTAAAGTTAAAAAAGGAAAAAATGCTGCCCTAATGAAAAAAAGCGTTGAATTTCTTGGTGCTACTCATAAGACGGTGAGGGCATCCACCCACAGATAAAAAATAAGAACAATCCAAGAAGCACCTGAACCGAGAAACAAAACGCAACTGCAAGCCTTTTAGGACTTATTAATTTTTATCATGTATTTCTGCCAACAAGGCCACTATAGCTGAACCGTTACACTGTCTTTTAGATAAAAAGCAAACTGGAACATGTGGGTAGCAAAGAAAGGAAGGCTTTCCAGAATATTAAAAAGTTGCTAACATCCACAAACGTTCTCATCCAATTTAGCAACACACTGCCCTTAAGATGACGTGCGACGCGTTCACCATTTTGGAGTAGGTGCCGTCCTAAGCCACCAACTTCCGGATGGCAGAGAAGCACCCGTCGCATACTATTCTAGGCTCTATCAAAGACTGAACGAATTACAGTCAACTGAGGAGAAGCCCTAGCAATAGTCGCTGGATAAAAACGCTTCCATGAATATCTGTACGGGCGGGCTTTTCAAATTGTAACGCGACCACAAACCACTGATGGGAATTTTGGCGGGAAACAAGCCGACGCCTAACATACTGTCACCAAAGAATGTCTAGATGGTCAGAGTTCCTTGCAGCATATTCCTATACTCTGACGCATCGACCAGGGAACAAATTTCCCATTGCAGACTGCTTTGAGCGAGAGCCACGCCCCTACCAACTACTACCGAGAAGACCCTGGAATCAAGAACTAGTGCGCAGTGGAACTTGAGGCTGCCATTACACGTCTAGCGTGGGCCTCTGATTTCCTCCAACGTTCTGCTTTCTGTCTCATACAACTTTTTAGGTAAGGTCTCGTTCCGATCTACTAGACGTATGTACGTAGGGTCTTTATTTCCCCTCACTTCTTTGTGAATCTGCTGATACAATCCTGCTAGTGAAAGCTGCTAGTGATGTGTGAATAGTATTTCTTTTACGTCTGGTTCGATCATAATTCTTCTCTCAAAGGGCGTTTGTTCTTTTGATTGTGGGGGTCTTTATTTTTTGGCACTCTCTGAATTCAAATTCCAGTTTTTATGAGATGTCGTGTGAGACTTTTCGGAAATTATTATTTTCTATTATGGACATGCGTTGACTTCTGATAGGGCTGTTTATGTCCGCTATGAGGCATGAAGACGGTGGCCACCAGCCAATGACCATCGCTGCAAATGCAGACTTGTCCCGCATCTACCCATCCTCCGCCTAATGATGTCGCAAGAGCCACCGCTAAGGACTCATTGCACTGCCCCAGTATTCTTTGGCCTGGGTATGGTAAGGCTGGCCGGAGACACAAAAAACTGAAACTTTTTAAAACCGTTCCGGTCCAGACAGATCTGAACCTATTATTCTAAAGGGGTGTTTTGTTTGGGGAGGATCGAGTGGTCATCCCAGCCAAGTTGCAGCCCAAGAGCTACTTAGGGATGTTGTGGCTACCGAGGGTCACCCTGGAATGCGTAAAATGAAAGCCTTGGCCAGGAAGGCTATGTGTGGTGGCCAGCATTAGATAAAGTACATAGAGTATTGGGTGAACTCTTGCTCATGGACATGCCAGGAATCAGACCTTCTCCCTCCAAATATACCATCAGCCCCGCGATCAGGACTGGAGGACCCTAGGGGACCAATGGGGTCTTAGAATTCATAAGTGTAGGAGTTCGCGGGTCCAACCAAGGGGATCAGGTTACCTTCTCACTGGTTGTCGCTTGATGCCCTACTTCAAATTTGGCTTTGACGAGTCAAAAAATCATGCCAATCAACGGACGGTCAACAGAGAGAGGCACTAATGAAAAAAATTATGACTGAACTTTTCGGGACCCGACCCACGCGAGTCGTACCCGGTGAGGGTTCTCGTCCTCGGACAGGGATGGAACCACAAGCTAAACAAGCTGCGCAATCTCGTTAAACAATACCTAGCCCTACCCTATTTGTTATGCAGGACATGCCCTAACCGCGCCGGCCCATCCGGCTGGCATACGGGCAGAGCAGAGACGCAAATGGTCCGGATTCACAAAGGAAGGGCTATGAAACGAATGGCGACTATAGGATGGATGTCCAACAAAAAAGTATTTAACACCGGTTTACTAGACACTCCAGCACATCTACGCCCTTATGTACATTTTACTTAGACAAGTCCCCGGCGATGATATTAACTTATGGGTATGGTATAATTATGCGGCTGAGTGACTGGGGTCATCACGCTGACTCAGGACCTAACACCCACCAATTTTAATCATCCCAGGAAGAAATCCCCACCTGATTCCTTCCAACAAACGTTATAGGCAATTCCAGAGGCGACTTGGTATACTGCGAAAAGTTCACAGGTGAACCTTATTGCTGGGGATACCTGGACAAATTACCCAACTTACAGGCCCCAATATGCCTATCCGCTTTAACGGTAGACGATGTTGCAGGGGAGTGATAGCTGGCACATTAGACCAGCTAGTCTGGATCTCTATCCGAAAATAATTTGAACCTGCACGTCGACCACAACATGTTATTCACACGAACCAGCTCGCCAGACACAATACAATAAACCTCACAACCAGCGGAGCCGGTTGTTTCGAGCTGTCATCGAGTGCATCCTTTAATGGTTATGGTTCTGACCGGGACGAGCGCGCAGAAGTTACCTAAGAGAACTGTCTTAAAACCTAAAACCAAACGAATGGATTACCAACCGAAAAGAGCCAAATAAAATGACTCACTGTTTGACAGAGACTTGCGGGAAGAGCCTGTCATGGAAGGGGCCAGTCCAGGGCCAGCTCAACCTTGCCAATGGGAAAACGTGGGTGCAGGGAGGTCGGACAAAACCGCCGGCCTAAGCAACTCCAGGCGGCTTGGCAAGAATGCCGGACTTCACCCTTCCAGCACGGTTCCAGTAGAGGAAGAGTCGGAAGAAGCAGCAGCCCACATCCGAACGATCGAAGTCTTCACGAGAATGAGACGCGCATAGTCAATCGAGGTTTTCGGAGAAGCCCCACCTACACTTGCGTGACTACGTTAACCTACGTTAGATCTATATATACTAACGAGGTAAGGTGTTGGTTCGTCTATATGCATAGTGTTGAATTCCTAGTGCTACTACTCTGAATTGGTCTGATAAGTAGAGAAGGCTTGGATTGTCATGAACTAGGAATCGCCAATCCCTAGCAAGAAAGCTGCTATTAAAAAGGCGGATGTGCAAGTTGTTAATAAAGATTAAATTGCCATATGGGCTCGAAAGACGAAGCAGGCTCAGTGCGTGCCTGTTAAATATTATAAGTGAGGCTGGCTGTCAGCTTGCATTGCTCTCATATACTGTTCTATACTCGCTTGACTTAGGCTGTGATAACTGGTCTCTTGTTGTGTGGAACACCTCGGTGCACTACACTCGTGGTGTTTTCATAAATTATGCTATAAATCTACTCTTCCTCTCGTGTCCCTTCCTCCCTCTCTTTCCTTCCGTTGTGTGCGGTCTATCTTTCTCACACACACACGCTCCGTCTCTTGCCTTGGCCAAGGAATTTCTTACTGGTTATAATCTTCCAGTACCAGCAGCCAAGCTCGGCGGGGACAATGTAATCGAGTAGCGAGCAGCCCCTGGGAAACATCCCTTTCAAAGTATATGTGGTGTGAAGAGGGGTGGGTTGGACTAGGCGGCGAGCGTTGAGAGGGTGGCATCGGAACGCATACTATGGGAGAAATGAATGCCCAGAGATTCAGGCCTTCCTTCTCACGGGCACAACAGTATCGCCAGTGTGGTGTTATGTAGCTGAGGCGGCAGAGATGAAGCTTGGGAGAGAAGTGGTGGGAGAGCTCCCCGAAAAGGGAAGGGAGAAAGCATTTAGTGGCTTCTCTGTTTGTTTTCTCCCTTCAACAGCGGCAGAGAGAGGTGTGGGAAGATATTGCAGGCAATCCGGGGAACTCCATTCGGGTGGGTGTAGCTTAGCCAGAAGTCGACTATTCCCTCAGGTGTTCTCGTCAGCGACCCACATTACTAAGAAGTTCTTACCTGTGTGCGCTTACCAGTGTCACCCAAACTGAGTGCGCATAACGTCTGAATACGCGACCTCTGGTCTGCAATGAAGAAGCCATGACGCAGCAACTTCACAAACTCAGCAAATTCTTATTAAATCTTATGCTGATGATACCTATGTGTTTTTTTACATTTGTCTTTATTACAGGGCCCGCAATACAATATGGAATGCTTTAAATGTATTGTATTTAGTTAATGAGTATTGATTGGATACTCCCTCTCAGTCCTTGAGTTTACACATCACCAGGATAACTCTGGACCAACTCTCAAATGTGCATAAAAATGTAATACACTGAGAAGATGTGGTGGCCCACAGTAGTTAGAGTGCAAGTATTGCAGAGCTATTCTTGCTTCGCGTGTGTACTGCCAGGCTGACTGCAAATTTGGCAGTTCAAATCTCACTTAGGCTCTGGGAAGGGTTGACTCAATCTTCCATCCTATCGGAGGTGAGTAACAATGATGGAATCCCAGATTGTCTGGGGGACAATAGTACTGATTCTTCTCGAAATCATACTTAAGACTAGGGAACATAGTAAAGCACTCAAGAAGCAGTTATATAATGGTTCTAAGTGTGACTAATTGCCTAGTGATGTATATGTTATATGATTTATCACCCATGGTATTATGTACATTACGAAACTTCCATACCTCAGAAGCCTGATGATCGGAGATGAGATTCGCTGAAACGTTCACAAACTTTAATCATATAACGTATCTTACTGACGTTGGATACAGTACTCGCGAAGGAATCTGAACAGAATTCAATAGTGGGATAGTAGGTATATGGATGATATATATATTGATATAGTCATTCATATATATTATATATATATATATATACTATATATAATATATATATTAGTACCTATATATAATTATATATAGTATATGTGTGTGTGTTCGATCTGACTTGTTGTGTAGTATTGTGTTATTATACTCTGTATATTGAGAGTATGTGTAATTATGTCTTAGAGGTGTATGCTTCTATGTGTCTGTATTATTGTAGTATAATGCTGTATATAATAATGTATATTATAGTACCATCTCTGATATAGTGTTTGTGTATATTATTGTATCTTATATAATTATATATGAGTTATGGATATGTCTAATATATGTGTATTGTGGATATGAGTGTATATGTATATAATGGTATTATGTCATAGTGTGATATATGTACTACCTATGTATGTGTTATATCACTGTCCTATATATGTATATGTGGATATATAGTATATATTGTCATAGTAAGTTATAATATGTATACATTGTATTACATGGTAGTTATTTGTATATATATGCCTATTAATATGTATATGTTGTGTGGCTGTTTAGCTTCCTTGGGTATTATCCCACGTCATTAATAGTTTTGTTTAAAGTTGTAGCTCATGTAGTTTCTGTTTAATAGATGTGTGTAGCAACGTTTTTTCTCAGCACGAATACTCGCAGTCCTTGCCATCTTATCAGGCCCCCTCTCTCTTGTTTATGTGACGCCTGCTCGTCATCACACAGTTCCTGCTGTTTTCTAAATTGAGCTTGGTCTATTCTTGCTTTGAGGCGGTTCAACCTGTGTCTGTGTTCATTGGACTTGGAGTTTGATCGATTCTTGTGTTTGGAGGGCTTTCAATGCAGCTCTGTGAAAGAAAGGACGTGGCTGCTATATTCATCTCAGTCAAGACTGACGAGTTCATTAGCACGAGTCTGGTGAGTTTCACCTGTATGGTGCCTGGTGGGGGTGGCGCGGTTGAGTTGAGGCATCAAGAGGGTGAGTCTGTCTGTGTTCAGGACCTAAGACACCGAGGGTGTGTGGGGATTATTTGTGTTGGTTAGTGTCCAACACAAAGGAAACAGAGTGACTTGCCAGCCAATCAAGAGCCACTTCAAACAGACAGAACGAAACCACAGAAACACACCAATCAATCAAAACTAACCCAAGTCCCTAATACTGACACTCCCACACGAGTTCCAGGTTTAAGGTAGAGGCCAATCTAGAATAGACCCAGCCATCTATAATTTGAAACAGAGGAACTGTTGATGACACACTTCCATACAGAAGCCTGATAGATGGTGCAATGAGATTCGTGTGCCTAAACAGTGTGCTACAACTTCGTCTCAAAAAGAACTAACATAGACCTACAACTCTTTGGAACAGAACCTAACTCAATGAGTGCTACGATAATACCCTTTGAAGGAAGGGCATCAAAACAGCACAAATGCACTAGATACCCGCGAGAGCTTAAAAGAAAACATATATGTATATATGTATGATTTATTTTCTGAGTTTTTCAGCTCTCAGAACAGTCTTGTATATATATGTGAATATCTCTGGTTTATTCGCGGCGCTATTTTTCTTCCCGTCGTAGAATGTTAAGTATCTGCAGGCAACGACTCGACACTCCCTCCTTCACCTCTCTCTGGCTTGACAGGATTACTGTGAAGTGTCTCATTTCATCTTCTTCAGGCTTAGTTTACTTCAGCTGCTGTGCTTCACTAGCTGAATATATTGTGCTAGCTTGCATGCTGTTGCCTTCTTTCTTTTAAACTGCTAGAGTGTGCGTTGCGTGTGACACTGATTGTGGGGGGTTTGGCTGTGTTCTGAGTTAGGGAGATTAGGGTAGTTGCTGTGTATAGGCTGATTGGCACTGAATGGTTGTGTGTTCTGCTGGTGTGGGGCCTGTGTGTGCTCAGGTTAGCCAGTTTGCTGGGAGAAGATGGGGATTATGTGACGCTGCGTGAGCTGTGATCTTGTTGTTGGACTTCTGGGTGTTCGGTGGCTAGCTATGGCCACATCTATCATGTAGGTGTCAGTTTTGCTATACTGCTGATATGGGTCAGAGGGGGTTTGAAGTGAGCGGTAGTGGCTAGGCAGCTGCAGATAGGTGGCTTCTGGTTCCGTGGTCGTGTCTTTCCTCTTCTCTGTGTGCGGTTGTGATCTTTTTTTCTCGTCGTCGCGGAAGTGTGGTTTGGTAAACATCTTGTTGTGCAATTGTGGGTGTGGTGCTTATCTTGGTGAGTGTTAATTCTTCATGTTAGGTATGTTGCATTAATGTAGGGCAGGGTTTCCAAATGTGTTGGGTAGGCGGGAGGTAATCATCTACGTCTTTGTATTTTATGTGTGTGTGGCGTTTTCTGTTCTATGGTCTATCTCTGTATTTCTGTTGTTGAGTACTGTCTCGGTTTTGGCCGATGGTTCTGGTATTATTGGTTAAAGTCAATTTTCTGTCCTGCTGGCTTTGAGGGGTGATTGGACCAGGGAAGAGGTCAGTTCCTTCTTTTTGATTGGTTTTTGTGTTCTCAATGCGTCACTTAATTTCTTCTTGTGGTAGTTATGTCCTTATGTTATGTAGCTGGGCAGGCAGTGCAAGGATTTCGTATACTCCCTTGTGTGTGTTTCTAAGACCTCGATTTGATGTGGGTTTCTTAGGATTGGATTATTTTTCAGTTTTTGTGCATGAATGTTTGTTTTTAATGTTGTTTTTGGAGGATACTGCTGATTTTGTCTGTAGTGCACTTTTAACATTTGATGGCGAAGGAGGCTTTGCCATTCTCTTTGTTCTTCTGTCTTTTGGCTTGCAGTTGGGTTTCTTTTCTGGTATTAGGTGTAATGGAATTGCTCGTGCTGGTAGCATCTTCTTATTCTGTGGGGATCCATTGGCTGTATTATTTATTTATCCAATGGGATCCATAATGTGGGTTCCAGAGTGACTGAATGAGCTGAATATTCGTAGTATTGTCTGGCAAATTTTTGTTATTCCCTAGTTAGTAAGTGTGAAAAAAGAGACAATTCGTAGGCATTGAGCAAGTTAACATCTCTTTAATGTCACGTGGTTTGGCTATGTAGTTTACAGTGGCTCTAGCACTTAGATCATTAGTAGATGAGTATTTCAAGGTCCTTGAGGCAGTATAGCTTGGATTCTATGCATAGCACAAAAAAAAAAAGTTCTAGAAATCCTGAGACACTTCGCCGGCCCTTCTCTCGGTAAGTGCATCGAAGACTAGTGAAAGTGTCATAGTATCATAAAATCATACATTGCAATGTCCTACCTGCCAATGAATACTTCAGCTTCAACCATAACAATACAAGAGCACACAACAGATACAAACTCTGTAGGATAAAGCTATCCTACTGTAGCAGGAGTGCAAAAATTCAGATGAACATGAGATGGCAGCAAAGTGATTATGAAGACAGACACATCTCAGGAAGACCAAGAAAGAAATTTTATGCTACTGTTAGGTCAAAAATATCTTTTTTAAAAAAAAGGAAAAGAAAAAAGAATGTAAACCTAGCCCCAAACTGGGAGCAGGAAGGGGGTGACGTGGGGATCTAATATGAATCTACAGGCATTCCATTTCTTGCACCTGGAGAAATATGGGAGTTCTGTATTCTTTCACAAGATCATACAGGTAGTCCTTGACTTACGACCACAACCAAGCCCAGAATTTATGTCGCTGAGAAATTTGTTAAATGAATTTTGTCTCATTTTAAGATTTCCTTGCCACATTTGTTAAGTGAATCACTGCAGCTGTTAAATTAGTAACACGGTTGTTAAATGAATCTGGCTTCCCCATTGACTTTGTTTATCAGAAGGTCACAAAAGGAGAACACATGGCCCTGGGACCCTGCAAACATCATAAATATGAACCAGCTGTCAAGCATCCAAATGTAAATCATGTGACCATGGGGATGCTGCAATGGTCATAAGTGTGAAAAATGTTCATATGTCACCTTTTTCACTGCCCTTATAACTTCAAACGGTCACTAAGTAAACTGTTGAGGAGTACCAGTATTAAAACCCATTGTTGAGGTAATTCCCCATTTTTTTAACTATACATTGGTTCCACTCATATCCTGATTGCTTTAAACCATAAAGACTCTTTTTCAATCTCCAGCAATCAG